>JAFIDM010042255.1:0-23582 GCA_023159025.1 Thereuonema tuberculata
TAAATGAAACTTAGCGTATTTCATTAGTCTGCTAACTGCATCTTATCATAAAAATTTGAGCTCTATAGTATTAGCCAGGCCGAAGCTATGAGGATTCGAAAATAAAACGAAACGCTTCCAGAAAATGTACGTACTGCTCTTCCTGTCTTCGCTCGTCTTGGCGGGGGCACGGCCGTGCCCCCAGATTTAGATACAGTAAATATTCAAATTAATACAAAAATAAAAGTACATAAAATTTGATTGGAAGGCATTTGAAAAAGGGATTCGTTCCTGAAAGGTCATGTAATTTTTAATTTCATCTAATTATTCACTCTAATTTCTAATTTTATACTATTTGTGTAATCGCTTGAATTTATTTTTATATTTGCCTGTGAAGTTACTCTATTAAAAAAAACCTGTAATAATTAAGAATTATTCCAAATAACGTAGAACATATAGGGTTACCATAATTAAACTTCACGCCAGCAAAAATTACTTATCGAATGGCACCAAATTTGGGAAGGATATTCATTGAAAAAAAAAATTAGTTTCAAAAATCATCACCAGGGGGCGTTTACAGGCGTGTATTGTATCAGAAATGAAAATTTTCACGTCATCCCTCATCCCAAATTTAGCACGTCATCCCTCATATCACTATTTAAGCAACAGCCTCACACGCATTTTCATTCGCATTTGTGTTAAACTCAAAATGACGTTAAGTTTACAAGAACTTCCGTACTTGTGAAATTGTTTTACCAAAACAAGAATTCTGCACCAGAGCTTTGCAGAGGTTTAAGTCGTTAAAAGATCTTCGATGCGGTCCAATGACTACAAATGGGTTACGAAAAAAGATCTTCAAATTTAAAGAAACAGGGCCTTTGAATGTGAAATCCGGAGGAGGACGAAAGCCTGTTGCTGTGCAATTGGTTGATGATGTAGCGACCAAAGTAGAAGTCGTTGGGCAACTTCTTGCCACAGTCCACAAAATTGTTCGGAACATTGTGCGCTACTATCCTTACAAAATCTTTGCTTTCAACAACTGCTACCTCTTGATACGCGTCAGCGAGAGACCGTCAGGCTACAGTTTCTTAGCTCGGATCGAGGTTGAACCGGAATATTCCCCTGAACATTCTCTGAACCGACGAGGCACATTTTTTAATTTGCATGCTGCAATTAACATGCATCATTGTCACATTTGGGCGAGAGAAAATCCCAATACATGTCTGAAAATTCCTTTACATTCCCCAGAAGTGACAGTTTGCTATGGGTTTACGTCAACATTCATTGTTGGACTATTTCCCTTCGTCCTATACTGTATATTACGTTACTGGCAAACGATATGCATCACTAACCACCTCAGTGATTCCAGCACTCCAACAACGTCAGTGTCTTGATTCAACAGTGTTCATTCAGGATTGTATCACTCCACACATCGCCAACGATGTTAAACAGGTGCTCCGCAATCATTTCACTGACGACCATGACATTAGCTTTGCACTTTTGTACTGCGTGGCCCTCACGCTCAACGGATATCATCCCAAGCGGTTTTTTGACTTTGGGGATATCTTAAAGATCTGGTTTATCGTGACAACGGAGCAACCTTGAAACATCTAAAAGCAAGCATATCACGTCATGTGATCAACATTTCTCGGGACACCTTGCGTTCAACAGTTGAACATGCGATTCTGCAATTTCGGATGGTAGCAAATAATGGTGGTCAACATATTGATCATTTTGTGACATGACTGTACCGCTATCAGCGCTGAACTGCATTGTTATTGTCAGAATACACGCCTACAATTTTTGGAACTATTTGTTTTTTAATGAATGTTCTTCCCATGACATTATTAGGATGTACTGCAAATTTTGTGTCATTCCGATTAGTAGTTTTGCTTTAGAGTGAATGGAATAGATCAACTTTAATTATAGACACCCTGTATTTTACAATTAAAAAAGAAAAAGTTGATTTTTCATAAAATGAATTTGAAATGAAACGTTTTTGAATAAAATTAATGAATTATTTGATTTAAAATCTCGCTCTTCAGATTATCAACAGAAGAAAGAAAGGGTTAAATTGTTTAATGTATTTTTTTTTTATTTTGTATGTACACTCTTTGACAAAAAAGTCGACTCACCAAAAGGAATTATTCAATTGATACAAAATTTGGTACGTTTAATGTATATGTACAGAAAACGAAATGATTAGAATTTCAGAATAATTGGATGATTTATTGGACAGAAAGGGCTACACAAAGAATTTCGATTATGTTTCCTGTGTAATTAAAGTAATAATGAAAAGAATTATTTGTCCATGCAAAGAAGATACATTAGCTAAAAAGGAAGCCACAAATAATAAATTAAGTAAGCTAGGTAGATAGATTTTTATACAGAAGTCTTTTTATGGTTTTTATTTTATGTTTAAATTTTATTAGCTGGCATCTGTTATTTTTCTAACGTTTTAATTGATGCGCCCTTTTTATTATTATTTGTTGAGTTTAGAAACAGGAGGAAATTCAGAAAAATTCTTGAAAAGTGTTATGTGAAAGCTTTACTATTTAAATGAGAAAACTAATTAGTGTAAACTCTTTTCCTTTCTTATAAACGAAATCTACTATCCGAATAATGCAGAAGTTGCAGATCCTCACTGATGAGTACAATGAGCGTGAAACAACTGTCTCAGGTTGTCTTAATAATATATTCTGCTTTAGTTGTGTATTAAACCGTACACTCATCCCCTCCCTCATTTGATATTTTTTTCAAAGAATGATTTATTAATTTTCGACAAAATTACTAATAAAATAAAAAAAAAATTAAGTCTTTCCTGACATCCATCCATTCTTGAATGGTTCAGTTCTTGCTGTTTTTATTTTTATTTGTTTTTTTTTTTTTTAATCAGCAAACTTTCCTAGAAAAGGGTTTTTAGAAAAGGATTAATCAAATCAAATTAAAAACTTTCAAAGCGGTTGAAAAATCTTCTTAAAACTTGGCGTGCATGTTTAAAGAAGCGATCTTTTATACTTAATATTTTTATGAGGGTTCTTGTCAAGAAAGCGACAAAACCTTCCATGAAAAGTAAATTAAACCGCTTATTAATCCTCTTAATGTCTGTACCGAGATTAAATTTGATTGTATTATATATGGCCAAACGAGAGATCGACTCTGACGTTGAAAAACAGCCATGATCTCTTAATCATTCCAGGTCTCGAGAGAGAACATTCAAAATGGCGACTCTCGGACAGTGAAAACCGTTGAAGCCAACCAAAAAGGAAATTATTGCTAACGTTACTTCTTATTTCGAAAAGGCCTTATGACATGCTTACTTACGACACATCAGAGAAATTGTTTTCGATCGCAGCTTGCCGTTTTTTTAGACAAAACGTGAGCAAACGAATCCCATCTTCGTCTTCGTGTTGTCGATCTCAGGGATGCAATGTGGTCAAAAAACTAAATGGAAAAGGTCGGAGTCTGATTTTGAACGATTGAAACGAACGAATGAATAAAAATTAATTTTTGAAATTATATTTGATGAGAAATCAGAATAGTTCAAGAAAATAAATATCGTCTTTTATCCGTAAACTTCAAACTCCCTAAATGTTCACTTTCCCGCCATAAACACTGACATATATAATCGATTCAAATTCTACTATTGCGACATCTGGTGGCCACGGTCGTTCTTTGGTTTGGTGGACTTTACTTGAACTGAAAACAATTTAAGTATTTGTAGATTTATTAATTTTTTTCTGAATATGAAAAACCTCTATTGTATATATTCAGCAGAGATAATAACTTAATAAAATGCGGAAATTTTTTCGTTTTTATTTTTTTCATGACTTAAAAAAAAAGAAAACGAAAAGCATAAGATTTTATAAAAAGAAAGAAAGGAAAGAATTGATGTTTTTTCCGAAAATTCTTATTATTTTTTTATTGAATTTCTACAATTGTGCTTTATTTTTAACAAAGTTTTTTTTTCAGAATAATTTAATTATTATTTTCCAGAATCCAGAATATAATTTTTTAATTGATTAAGCTGTTTTTTTTTCATATCATCCACATAAAAGAGCCTGTATCCTTTTAAAATTCAAATCTAGGCTTAGGCTATATTACAAGAACTTCTCCGCCTACTCTCGACCGAGCAATTTTCACAACCTCTTACTCCAGTCACAACCAAATCGAGTCTCCGTTACAATCAAAAATTTCAATTACAAACAGCTTAGCCTGCACCAGGCAACATTCTAATCCGCACATGCTTTAATTCCAACAATACAACAATGGATTACAACAGATTAACTGGGATAATACTTTGTTCCAAACAACTTACAAATTAATTAAAATGACAATATTTAAGAATTCTTATTTCAGGAATAAAATAAAAGTCAAATCAATAAATAACAAAATTTCTCAAATACATGAATTTACAATAAATATCAACAAACTCATCAAAAATACATAAAATAAATCCAATACCTTCAACCGATCTGCCGACCTGACCAGACCGCCCCTGGGTACTTTGTACATCTTATATAAGGTACTTACGACATCTTTCACCTTCCTTTACTTACAGACTTTTACTCATTAAATTGCACAACTTCTTGGAAAATTCCTGAATGATTATAAGTGAAATCTTTAATACATCTACTTTAGGTCTATCCCACAAGTCATGAAGCTACCATAAGGTCTAATGAGGGTAAGAAGCCGTTATGGCAGACATGTGGTGATAATTTGGGAAGATATTTATATCTTGAATATTTAAATTATGGCAATAGCAATTGCTTTTTTTTACTATTTCCATTTCCAGAGAAATGACCAGAAAGAGGTCATTTCCTCGGAAACTCATGTTTTGAATAAAATTCTCGAATTTTTCCAAAAAGTTGTTAGTGAGTGAGTTAGCAGTGTTAGTGAGTTTCGAGGTTGCTAATCTCCAGTAAGATAACTATGAAATTTTATCCTTAAGCCAGGCTTGAATGGAATAAAAAAAATTACATATATAGTTAGCAATAAAAATCTATTTTTAAAAGATTATCAAAAAATTTTGAGGTTGCATATTAAGAATATGATAATTAAAAATATCTACGAGTAATTTGTGACATAAGAGTTACCACTTTTTTACAGTAAGAAACGTAATTAAAAAAAAAAAAAAAAGGTACTTGCATTTATTTCATTCAAATTTTGACAAAAGCTTGAATAATAATGTTTGGTTGCAAAAACTTCAATTAAGTTTACAGAGTTAAGGATCTATTAACCCTTCAGGCCGGTGAGTCTCTTCACTGCACATGTCTCTCAGGCGGTATTTGTTTTTACCCGTTCCCTTCATTTTGTTACACTCTTATTCTATAATTAATTTCTTTTTAATGGAATATTTTAGAACTTTGATATTTTTTTTATATGAAAACAATGACTTAATATACAATCTGATCTATTTTATTTATATTTTTTACGAATATTTACCTGGAAAAAAAATAATAAATCATTAAAAATATAATTTTGTATGATAAATTTTAAAGCAATCCACTAAACAAAGTCCAACTTCACAATTTGGGCACCAATAAATGGTATCCTTTCGCTTACCACCTTTAGAGCAGACAGCACAACGTCTCTGTGGCTTTTTTTTAGTATTACTTGGTGGAATTTTTTCTATAAAATGACGCTCTGTCAGCCGTGATGGAGAAGGATTAATTGATGGCCTACCTCGTTTCACACATTCAAATCCAGTATTGAGTGACAGCAGTTGTTGAATTAGTTCCAATCTAAATTGTAAATGTTCAACTTTCTGATCATTACTGGAATTATACAATATAAATGCATTATGAATTGCTACATTTAAAAGTCTCCTGAATAATTTAATATACCATTTCATGCATTTTTTTCTTTCTAATAGGTAAGGTTGCAATTTCTGATCTTTTAAATCAACTCCCCCCATTGACAAATTATACTCTAATACACATTTGGGTTTAACTATTGTTTTTCCATTTTTTTTTATTGTTTCAGTATCTGCATTATGAAAGGTGGAAATCATTGCAATATCTTTTTTGTCTTTCCATTTCATCACCATTACATCATTACATTGCTCAGCAAATATTTCCCCTTTTTTTAATTTTATGTTTTTAATTTCTGAAGACACATTTTTTCTATTTAATCTTAATGTTCCAGCTACATTTGTTCCCTGATTTTTTAATAACAAAGCCAATTCCGGAGAGTTATAGAAATTATCCATCCATAGACATCTGCCCTGATTTAAAAGTGGTTCAATTAATTTTAAAACAATTTTTGACGTTTTTCCATTTAACAGGTTACTAAATTTAGAGTCAAGTTCAGTATCCTGTCCAGTATACGCAATACAGTTCCAAAGATAACCTGTTTTTGAATCACATAATTCGAACGTTTTTATGCCAAATTTTGCAGCCTTCATTGGGATATATTGACGAAACGATAACCTTCCTTTCCACAAAGTTAACGATTCATCAATTGAAATATTGGCACCTGGAGAAAATGCCGACTGAAAATTTTGATTTAAAACCGTTAAAACAGAACTAATTTTAAACAAATGTTTGGAACCTGTGAATTCATTTTTTTTGTATTATCGGCGAAATGTAAAAATTTTGAAAGCAATTCAAATCTATCTCTTCTCATGGTGTCTGGGAATACTGAGGTTTCAATTAAACTGCTTCTTGAAAAATATGATTTTAATGTTGGCTTTTGAATAATTCCCATTAGCATACATAATCCAAAATAAACAAGCAGCTCATTCCTGTCTGTCGGTGTGAAGGAATTACACCTTGACCTTGGAGTCAGCTGATGTGAACTTATAAATTGTTCAGCATAACGATTCGTCTCTATAATAATAATATCTAAAAGCATAGCATTGAAAAATAGTAAAAAACTTTCTAAAATAGAACTTACTGTTTTTCGGGGTCCATTTTCGCCAGAAAAATGCACTTTCGTGGGTCTGTATTGAGAACTTACCGGATTCCAATTCCACGAATAATCCGTACCCGTTGCGGCCGGCAATTGAACACTAGAAATTCCGTCCGAATCAATTTCATCTTCACTATTTTCAGTATCTCCTTCACTGACACAATTGTCGGAATCACTTTCATTGTTTATATTAACGTCTTCAACATCAGAATCATCCAACATTAATTGGATCTCATCGTCAGTGAGCGCACGCCGTTTTGTTGAAGTCGCCATGAATCACAAACAAATTGAAAGAAGAAAGAAGCTAAAAGAAAATTCCTTAATTGCTAAACTAGGGCGCGAAAATTTAAAATTGACCAATAAAATGAAAGCTTTTTTCATTGTCTTTCAGTCAGTGGAAAATTACAGATTTCCGCTGTAAAATTAGCCGCGGGCGGCCGCCAATTATCTACCCCTGCAGAGAACGTACGCTGTACGGTCAACCGGCTGAGAGACAAACCCTTGGGACCGTACAGGGTACGTCATACCGGCTTGAAGGGTTAAAAGATCAGTTCAAATAATTAACCTTAATTAAAGTATCCAGGTGAGTTGAGGATACAAGACTCTGGTGATGAGGTGTTTGAGATGAAAATGTTTTTAATCTTAAAGTAAGTCATGTGCAGAAATGAATTTTTTCAATACAATCTACATTCTCACTGTAATCTATTCACTACAATCAATTTTTGTATTTTTTTATAATGGTACCAAATTAATCAAAACTTTTTTATTCTTGATTCATTTAGAACAAGGAGTTGACCAATCATTTAAAAAAAACACACAACACACAATTTTCATTTGGTTTTTGAACATATAATTTATTAAGAGCAACTAATAATAACTAGTAGTTTGTTTTAGGCAGCAATCAATCAATTTCAAAAATTCAGAATTTTCTGAAAAAAGAAAACAAAAATATTTAAATTCTTTTTACGCTTCCTTTTGATAATGAATGAGTTCGATTTGATATTTACATTAAAAATGTCTTTTTTTTCTGTTTTTGACAAAATTATAAAAATTCATTTAAGCAAATTATTAACTCAACTAAAAAGAACATTGGCAAATCGCATTCTTTCTTGAAATTTTACTACAATTTATCTACGCCTGTATATTTTCCTTGTTCAAATTCAGATATTAAGCATTGCATTTGAAGGTCAGATTGTCTTAATCTCATTTCAATGCTTGTTAAATACGAGAGTTTATAGTGGGTTTTGTTTTGTTTTGTTTTTTTATAAGAAAGTAGAAGTGGAACCATTAATTCGATATATTAAAAGTATATCAATAAGCAAACAGACAATGCCCAAATGTAACCCTACAGCAGTTGTGAGGCAGTCTTGTAGTAACGGAGAAACCAGGAGGAGAGTGTGGATGTGGTCGATCAAAGTCATGATACTTACTAAAACATCCACAAGTAGATTAGGCACAGCGAATCTTCTGCTGAGTTGACCCCGAAAGAGTAAGAGGAGAAGAAATAGAGGAGGCATCTGAAAAAAAGATTGCCAAAATAATCTGAGGTGGCACTGGATTTGCAGCACCACAACACATAGAAACACAATGGCCTCCGTTGCCAGCGATCTCCAGGTATGATCGGTCTTAAAGACAGCGTAGATCAATCTGGCCCCAAGTCCCTCAGGTAGGCCTAATGCAGTAAAAAGCAAGTAATTGACTGGGAAAATGTTTATAAATACTGTCAAGCTGATACGAAGAACCAGGAAGAGAAGGATGAGTGCTGCAGAGTACTTACTAATATTAAGGATATTTGTACCAATCCAAAACAAGATGTTCTGTAGAATATTCTTTGTAAAATGGATGACGACGAATACGACGAAGAAATGCCACAGAATAAGAATAACAACTGTAGCAATGAAAACACATCGTTTATCCCAGTCCTGACCTTCATCCATTCTAATTCAATGAATATTCAAAGGCAAATAGTTTAAAGTCTCCTGAAAATTTTGAAAAGGCCTACGAACTGAAGAGAACAAATCATTATGACTGCCATCGCAAATGGAAACAAGAGATTATTTTTTACTAATGAAATATAATTATCAAGAACGTAAAGAAATCATTTCATTATTGAGTATTGCTTCCTAACCAAGTCTCGCCCTGATCATTTAACATAGCTTTCAAAACCCAATCAAATATTTCGTTATATCTGTTTCTATTGGAACTCCTTAGAAATAACCAATCCTAATGTGGCTTTTATAACAGATCAGTAAGTGAATAATGATGTTGAATGTCTATTGATAAACCAATTCTTTAGCCTCAACAATTCCTGTTTACATTTCCTTTTTTTTAATTGATTTTTTTCACAATTATTGCATTTCATTTTGATTGTTTGTCACTTGGTTAAAATTTTTGGACGAGAAGATGCTTTACATAAGAACGGTTAAATAGATGAAGAAAGTTTTACGTAATTCAAAACAAGAATTACATCCACTAAATAAATCATCTATTTGAATTCTACAGAATGCAAAAAATCTTTTGTCTTTTGTTTTGGTCTCACATTCGGTTAACGTCAAATGCCAAAGAGATGAGGTTTTTCAAAATCACTTTCCTAAGATAGTTATAATAAAATACAGCATCAAATATAATATAGTCGATGCATTATAACAAATAAATTTCATATAGATTGAGACAATCAGAAAGACAGTTTATCCAGCCTAAATAAATATATATTTTACCTTAATTAAAATAATAGTTACTCTAAGGTCAGTCATTATTTTGGAATTGTTATCAGAAAAACCAAAAAAACAAGATATCATGAAACTCAGGAATAGCTTTAGTTCAAAACAAGACGAAAGAGAAGTTTGAAATAGTAAATATGAAGAAGGAAATAAAAATAACATGGGCAAAGTCTCATTAAGGGTGGGTTCTAATGGACGGATCACTATTCTCGTATAAAAAGATAATCCTAAACGTAACTAGACAAACAGACCAGAAACCAAATAAACCATTTGACCATTAACAAAATATGAAAAATTCTCTACTCGAATAAGAAATAAGGATGAGAAATAGAAATGTTGTAGCCAGTGATCACTATTTTACAATAGCTACATTAGAATAAGTGTAGCAGCAAAAAGAATATATGAAGTAGTTGTACCAAAGAATTAATGACTAAACAAAAAAAGACCTATTTCTCAACACTATTAATGGCATTCGAAATATCACGAAATATTTCGAAATGAATTAGCAAACATTGCTTTACAACAGAAATGGGAGAAAACAAAAACAAAAATTAAAGCCTTAGTAAACTAAGGCATACTTCACACCGAGACTTTACTGATCAAACTATAGCTGACAACTCAATTCAAATTGTTGCTTTTTTAAAATTTAAGCTAATAATGGAAATCCAATGCAAACAATACCAAATAAATCGATAATGGATGGGGCATTGACCCTTGCATATACCACATTTCTACGGTGTTTGAGCATCTCAACAGGATGGTGAAAGCCGTTTGTCTCGATTCGACCTTTCGTTCGGGAGTTGTTAGGGGCGGACAGACACGGACAGAACAAGTGCTGTAGCTACCGATTTTGGTCGCCATCACAATCGCTCCCAAATGAGAAAAACTTCTTGAAATAGGTGAAGGTTTATTAATCATGGTGACAAAGGCGAAAGAGTTGCTATCCAAAGAAATAAACAGAATTATATTAGATTGTAAAAAAGATTATCAGATAATACAAGTATAATATGATATTCATGACGGATTAAAAAAATTATCTTAGGCACCAATGATGATCAATTGAGAATATAAAAAGAATACTTTAAAGAACAGCTAAATGAAAAAGAACACAATGATCAGACAAAAGATGAACAACTAAGTTTATGGTCTGAACTCAAAATAAACTTATTTTGTTTACCGAATATTATAAAATTACGGAAAGTTGATTCACGTTTATTCGGTAAATTTCAAGGGCGCGCGCAATCACGCACGTGCACGTGACGCAGCATTGTGGCGTACGAATCAAAGGTCATAAGCTTGTAGTTGAATATCTAGTAGTTGGAATTGTGCTGCATTCTAAATAAGCCTTCAACAATCCCAAATTGGTGGGAGGGGTACATAGTTACCCTATCCGATGCTAAATATGCTGCTTCAAAAGTTGTGGGCATGTGCAAACGCCAAAATTTTCATGTTTGACGTCCACCGTCAACCGGGTAATAGCATCCAAGATCTGGGTTAGCCACAGTCCCGAAAACAACACCCACGGCCGGCAGCAACTCTTAACGTTATTAAGAAAGTGAAGCCAATATTTGTCGGCGAGAATCCTAGCACCAAAGGGCTTTTGCCCAGGCTGTAGGAGTTTCTCAGCCAACGTTGGCACGGATAATTAGGCCTGATGTGCAATTAGAAAAGCATAATAAAGCTCGCGTTCATCGCCTACTTCTTCGACACGTTGTTGAAAGGAAAATGAACAGCCGAAAAGCCTTACTAGCACCACTTATCGGAAGAGAAATGGAAGTACGTCATGACTTTGGACTAGGCATGGATGTACCTTAGTGATACCAATTGTATGGATTGGAGAATAATTGCTCTACTCTTTACGCCTATAATGTTACTGCTAGGATAATACTGGGATACTGAAAGGGCATAATTGCTGTGTGAGAATAGTCTTAGCAAGATTTACAATAGTAAATCCCTGATAGACCACTTTAATAAAATAATACGAATTATTATCCAACAATAGCTAGTATCAACTTTCAATTGAATTTGAAAAAGCATTCGATAGTCAGAAGAGAGCCATGCTCAGGTACAGTGAAGTACTGTGGAATCCCAGAAAGAATTAGCAAAAGTTAAAGAAAAGGTTACACAAGAGCCTTTATGGAAAGTAAAATCAACATTACGAAAAACTACGACTTAAAAACCAAAAAATGAGATTGAATATCAAAGAGTATCATATCAATGAATATTTAACGGTAAACCTCAGTTCTGATTAGAAGTAGAACTTCTAGCGTCAATTTATAAGGCAACTAGCTGTATCCTGCTTATGTTGCAACGCCACTCAAGGAAAGAAAGGGCCCGGTTAGATACTTAGGTCGGGGGTGGGATACTTAGGTGCTAGTGTCGCCTTCCACCCACCCAAGTGTGGTGCTCCGCCCCCCATAGGGGAGCAGATTTTCCAATTTTTGGCATTACCTAGCAAAGATGTTAAATTTGATTACCGGTGCCGGAGAAACGGCCCTAAATATAAGGGACCTGTGTCGGTCGGGGTTGGGACACTTCGGTAGCCGTTTCGCCTTACACCCATCAAATGTGGTGTCCCCCCCCCCCCATGGGAGACCGGATTTTTCACTTTTTGCATTAGACTTTAGAGCTCGAAAAGTAAATGTAAGGGCCCGATGTCGGTCGGGGGTGCGACACTTAGTGTGGTGAACCTGCTTCCATAGGAGAGCGAAATTTTCCTTTTTTGCAATAGACTTGGAGCCCGAGAAGGGGCCCTAAATTTAGGAACCCTTTGTCGGTCGGGTTGGGGACACATGCCCTTGTGTTGCCTTCTTCCCATCGAAGTGTTCTCCCTGCCACTCATAGGGGATCAGATTTTTCAAATTTGCGATAGACTTGGGGGCCTGAGAAGATGCCTTAAATATAAGGGCTAGGTGTCGGTCTGGGGTGAGACACTTAGATAGCCGTTTAACCTTCCACCCACCCAAGTGTGGTGTCCCTGCCTCTCGCAGGAAAGAAAATTTTTCACTTTTTGCAATAGACTTGAGGCGCCCGAGAAGGGGCTCTATATATAAGGGCCCGGTATTCGAATAATTTAGAAAGTTTCGCGGGCGTGTCCATAACAACTTCAGAAAGTTTCATCTAAATCTGATGAATGGTATAGGAACGCTTACGGGAAATATGAAGGGCTTTAGTTCTCATTGTCACCAACAAGTGCTAATTTGGCTTTTTACGGATTTTACCTCTTTTCAACCCGTGGGGGGAGGGGTCTCGGTTCTAAGGTAGCCTATCTTTTGCGCAGGACCCTAGAGAGTAATTCTGCAAAATTTGGTACAGATAGGTCAAAGAGCCTAGGAGTGTATACAAGACAAACAAAGAAACATTCATTGTTATACCTATAGAAGATTTACGATGGGAGCCCAAATACTTTCCCTAAAGTAACTCATACACTGATTAATATAAAAATTCAGATATGAAAATATAAAACATACAGTATATAAAAAATGGAAAGCTTTCTAACTGCTTCCTTATCAATCCTTATCATACATTATTATTTACACACACGTTAAAATTATTTCATCTAATTTAAAATTGCTGAATAAATTTTGCTAAATATTCGAATTTATAAACTCAACTTATGGGCCCCATTTAGCTTTGGGCCAAAATAGAAGAAATTTATATATTCATAAAATAAAGACTAATGCGCTAATTTACATCATATTTCATGTATAAATTGTTTAATCTCAATTGAATTTTCGTGATTCTACACCTGCTTCCACTACTTTTCCCAGAGGTATGCCCTTTCATGACCTAATTCTTAATGCTTTCATATTAATTAATTTTTACAGTACATGTGATAGTTAATTTTAGATTTGGTTTATTGTTACTTAATGAAAGCTATTTTGATCAGGGCCAAAACTTTTCGAATTAAAAGAACATTTTATTTTCTGGCAAAATAAAAACATTTTGTTTTTCTGTTTGTATTTCTTTAATGTGGAGAAAACTTTGCAATAGTTCCAGTGCTATTTATTTCAAAGAGGGTTAATATTAAAATATTATATACAACACGACAGAAATTTGAAATTAGTGAAACTAATTCTAAAACCATATTTCAGTTTATGCAAGCATAATGTCAATTTATCCTTACTTCATCAGCTAGTGTTAGTTTTGATAATTTCGATATTTCTACTAAAATGCAACATTAATGGACTTTGCTGTTTTAATTTTAGTCTATTCTCACATTGAATAAGATTTGTAAATTCGACATCCTTTATCCATTATAGTTTATCCTTTGTACTTTATCGTTTTATAGTTAAAAGTTTTATCCCTCTTACTGTGTGTTTGGCCGTCTTATTTTGGAAAATTCCTCAACGCACGTTAAAGTCATCGATATTCAATACATTCTTTCAAATAAATAAGGATAGAGTAAATATTCAACATTAAACATTTCGAACATCATTAAACATTTAATTAGTAAATATTCAAATCAAAACAAAAAAAGTAAACAATATTTCGATTGGAATGCATTTGAAAAAAGGACTCGTTCCCGAAGGTCATGTAAATTTTTATTTCACTTAATTATTCATTAAAATTTCTGCTTTTGTATAATCGCTTGAATTCATTTTTTTATTTGCGTGTGAAGTTACTCTATTAATGAAGAAAAAAATATATAATAATTAAGAATTATTCCAAATAACTACATACACCCAAATAAATACAGGATGTCCATAATTAATTTTCACCTATTCCACGCACTACATCAAAAACTACTTATCGGAATGGCACCAAATTTGGGAAGGACATTTATTGAAAAAAAAAAATAGTTTCTAAGATCATCACCAAGGGGAGTTTGCAGGCGTGTATGGTATCAGAAATCCAAATTTCCGTTAGCACGTCAACCCTCATAAAAAGCTCACACCCGTTTTCATTGGCATTTTGTGTTCAACTCAAAATGATGTTAAGTTTACAAGAACGTGCGTACTTGTGAAATTGTTTTACCAAAACAGGAATTCTGCACCAGCTGCTTTGCATAGGTTTAGGTCGTTAAAAGATCTTCGATGCGGTGCAATGACTACATATGAGTTATGAAAAATGATCCTCAAATTTAAAGAAACAGGGTCTTTGAATGTGAAAGCCGGAAGAGGACGAAAGCCTGTTGTCGCGCAGTTGGTTGACGATGTAGCGACCATGTCAAATGTCAGAGCTAGCGTCAGTGTTCGACGCGTTGCACAGCCGTTTTGCCAATTTGTTTCCACAGTCAACAATATTGTTCGGAAGATTAGGCGCTTCTATCCTAACAAAATTTCTGCCGTTCAACAACTGCTGCCTTCTGATCCGTGTCCGGGAGAGACTTTCATGCTATAGTTTCGTAGCTCAGATCGAGGTTCAACAGGAATATTCCCCTGAATATTCTCTGAACAGAATAAGGGGGTGGGTGGGAGGAGCTAGTGGAGGCTCCCTTCAGCTGTGAATATAGATGGCATAAAATGAGGTTTACAAAGGCTGTTGTCTGATAGACATTAAAATTGCCATGATGACGATTTCAATTGCTAATAAAAAGCTGGCGACTAGCGTGTGCTTCAGACTCACAGGTATAGTCAGCCCTTCACAAAAGTTAGCCCCCTCCCCTTTTTAAAAAATCCTGGATCCGCCAGTGCGACGAGGCACATTTTCATCTGCATGGTGCGATTAACATGCATTACTGTCGCATTTGGGCGAGAGAAAATCTCAATGTATGTCTGAAAGTTCCTTTACATTTCCCAGAAGTGACAGTTTGCTATGGATTTACGTCAACATTCATTGTTGGACCATTTTTCTTTCGTCCTACTCAATGTTCTGTTAGTGGCAATCGATACGCATCACTATCATTTAAAGTGATTCCAGCACTCCAACAACGTCAGTGTCTTGATTCAACAGTGTTCATGCAGGATGATGCCTCTCCACACATCGCCAACGCTGTTAAACAATCATTTCTCTGACGACCAAGTCATCAGCCTTACACTTCAGTAGCGCGTGGCCTGCACGCTCAACGGATATCATCCCAAGCTGTTTTTGGCTGTTGGATATCTTAAAGATCTGATTTATCGTGACAACGGAGCAACCTTGACACATCTTAAAGCAAGCATATCACGTCACGTGCTCAACATTTTCAGGGACACCTTGCGTTCAATAGTTGAACATGCGATTCTGTAATTTCGGTTGGTGGCAAATAATAGTAGTCAACATATTGATCACTTTGTGACGTGACTGTACCCATGTCAGCGCTGTACTGCATTGTTATTGTCAGCATACACGCCTACAATTTTTGGAACCAATTTGGTTTTTCTTGCAATAATGTTCTTCCCGTGTACTGCAAATTTGGTGTCATTCTGATTAGTAGTTTTGCTGTAGAGTGCGAGGAATAGGTGAACTTTAATTACAGACACCCTGTATTTTGGAATTCAAAAAGAAAAATTTGATTTTTCATAAAATGAATTTGAAATGAAACGTTTTTGAATGATATGAATGAATTATTTGATTTAAAATCTCGCTCTCAGATTATCTCGCTCTTCAAAAGAAGAAAGAAAGGGTTAAATTGCTTAAGATATTTTTTTGTTTTTTTATTTTGTAAGTACACTCTTCGACTCACCAAAAGGAATTAATCTATTGATAAAAAATTTGATACGTTTAATGTAGATATACAGAAAACGAAATGATTAGAAATGTTTCTGAACAATTGGATGATATATTGGACAGAAAGAGCTATAGATACAAGCTGCTACCGAAGTGGCATTGATTGATGCAGTTCGGGGATCGTGTTTCCCGGGATTTCTTGCCAAACGGCCTCCAAGTGGGATGTTTGACATTCTGGGATGGTCGCAGGCGACACCCCTTCCCATCCTAAATCTGATCAATAGGGAAGAGATCGGGCGATCTGGTGGGCCAAGGAGTTTGTCGCAACCACGAAGACAATCAATGGAGAAGTGTGCCGTTTTTGGCCGGGCGTTATCTTGGTGAAAAGTAAGCCGCGAAAGGCTTACGTGCCGCGAAAGGAATGGCAACACAACGAGTCGTCGAATTCCTCAGCGTACGGCTGTGCTGTAAGGGTGCAACAGAAGACTACCAAGCTGGTCGGGCTATCAAATGAAATGGCACACCAGACCATAACTCCCTGTTGTCGGGCCGTGTGGCGTGAGACAGTAAGAGCGAAATCCTGACGTTATTCTGGCGTTCTCCACACACTTCTGCTCTTGTTGTCGGGGCGAAGTTCAAAACGGAACTCATCACTGAAGACACTTTGTCTCCATTCAGCGCAATTCCACGCTGATCACGCCCGGCACCACTGCAGTTGCTCTTGATGGTTCGTACTGGTAAGTGAAAGAGCGTAAGGGCCATTAGATTCTGCTCCCTTAGTCTTCTACTAATGATCCGGCTGTTCACTTCAGAATTGCTCACACGTTGGATTGTTCACAGCGACGAATCTGGTGCTGTAACAGCTGCTTTGATAATCGCTTTGATATAAGTCCCCATTCTATCGTCGCACTAGGCTGTCCGCTTCCATCTTGTCGCTGAAATCTCCAATATAATAATTATGTAATAAGTTATGTAATCAACAAGGTGTCAACAAGATAAACCATTGATGGTTCACTTTCTTACAAAGAAACAATGTTCAGTCTTCCAGAATACATCAATTACTATTTTGAAATATTCCATTGTCTTTAATCCTTAACTTTAGCCTCTGTTTGGATCTGTAGGGTAGATAGAAATTGGAAACAACTTCTAAAAAAGAAGCACAAACAAATGCTTCAAATTTTCAAATTGTCGGTGTTACGAGACTTGCTCTGTTGATAGGAAGTCAGCTACCCCTTATCAGTCCCTCAATTATCAGCAGATAAGTCCTCTCTTGTGTTGTAATAATTACAAATGTTAGATCTCAGTGATTTCTAAAAAGCCATAGTTGTTGGTGCATTTGTAAAGAGGCATCTGTAACAGAATGACCAACATCGTAGATTTTGCTGTAGGAGGAATAGTATAATAGGATATACTCTTCTTTGAGGAATTGTTCCCACTCCGGATGAGGTTCACTCAATAATTCAGTTCCTTGAACCTTCTGCAGGAGATGATGATATTTATATGAAATTTGCCACATCTCCTTTATCCGTGTCTCTGTTGGTTGGTTGGTTGGTGTTTTCTGGCGCAAAAGCAGCTGCGGCTAAGCTGCGCCAGTCTCTGTTGGCAAGTTGTTTCTGTGGTCCTCTTCCTGAGATATGGTATTTAACATTATGGCTTATATAAAATATTACATTACGAAATTGTAGGAATAGGTTTCATATATATACCTAATTTATTTTCGCTTGAAGAAGCTCGGCAATGCTTCTACCGATCAAATTATTGTGTTTAGAAGACAAGAAGACAATTTGGGAAGATATTAACATTTTCGATAATTAAATGTGGTAATAGCAATTTCTTTTTTTTACTATTTCCATTTCCAGAGAAATAACTTGAAAGAGTTCATTTCCCCGGAAACATGTTTTGATTATAATTTTCGTTTGTTTCCAAAAAGTAGGTTTTAGGGAGTACCCAGGTTGCTAATCTGGAGTAAGATAATTACAAAATTTTATCCTTCAGCCAGGAATTCGAATGGAATTAAAAAAAAATTAATTAATGTTTATTCAGCAATCCTTATATATTATTTCTCAAAGGTGTTTTTGTGTCGGTACGTCATATATCCCTTAATACTTCATCAAAATCAATGATTGAGACATTATTTTGAAGATTACGTACATCGCTAATGACGAAAAATAAACAAATGGCTTAAAGTTAATGTTTTCGTTAAAAAAACTTTATTTTAAAAACCTTTTTATAAAACTGTAGACACGCTTTTACAGAAGCAACTTATCTTTCGGATGCGAAACAACATTTCAAATAATGCTGTAGCGTTAATACTTCATCAAAATCATGATTCATGATATCATTTTAAAGATTACGTTTCCCGAAAATGACGAAAAATAAACAAAATGTTTAAAATTAATGTTTTCGTTAAAAAAACTTTATTTTAAAAATCTTTTTATAAAAATGTAGAAGGCGCCACCTATCGACAATCTGTTCGTTTATTTATTTCCACATTACCATTCGGTGACTGATCAAGATACCACGCGGATTATTTGCACGTGTCAACCTTTTTATAAAAATGGAGAAGGCGCCATCTATTGACAATGTGCACTAACATGCACTATAGCTGTTGGATTTGTTTATTATTTCTCAATGGTGGTTTTTTTTGTCGCGAATTTTTGTCGCACGGGTCAACTAGTTACAAATAATCCTCAGAATAAAATTAAATCAAAATCAAAATATTTAAAATGTCTTTTATGATTAATCGGTATATTTGTATCTTACGTAAGGTAGTTAAGACATCTTTCAGCTTCCTTTACTTACAAACTATCACTCATTAAATTGCACAACTTTTTGGCATCCATCTAAAATTCCTGAAAGAGTCTTGACAGACAATTTTCTTCCTAAAAATTAATCAGTGAAATCTTAAATACATCTATGTAAGTCTATCCCATAAGTCATGAAGCTACCATAAGGTCTAATAAGGGTAAGAAGCTGTTAAGGCTGACATGTGGTGATAATTGGGGAAGATACTAACATTTTGGATAATTAAATTATGGCAATAGTAATTTCTTTTTTTTTACTATTTCCATTTCCAGATATGACCAGAAAGAGATCATTTCCCCGGAAACTCATGTTTTCAATATAATTTTCGAATTTTTCCAAAAAGTTGATTTGAGGGAGTTTCGAGGTTGCTAATCTCGAATAAGATAACTGCAAAATCTCATCCTTAAGCCAGGCTTGAATGGAATGAAAAAAAATTACATGTATTGTGACAGTACTCATATGTCAATTATTATAATACTCGAAATATTAGAATTTTAGTTATATTATTTTTGCCTTTGCAAATGTCAAAGAAATGTCAACTAAAAAAAAAAAAAAAAAGAATTTTTTTTTTTTCTTCGAAACATTGTTTTGTAAAGCTAATGGCGGAAAAACTTCGTTAGCGTTAGTTTAGTCATTATTAGTAATTTTATTTTATTTTAGGCTTTAATTTAGTTTTAGTCAGAATCTTAGGAATTTTAGGAATAAATCTTTAAGTTTTAAAATGTTAGAATTTAAAATGAAAGATTTAGGAGTTTAGACTAATTTTAAAATATTTAAGGATTTAAGATTCATTTAGCTTAGATTAGATTTAATTTTTAAAATAAGAAATTAATTTTCTTTTGCTTTAATTCAGCCGAGTTTATTTGAGTTTGGGGAATTTCCTATTCTTAGGAATTTTCCATGAGGTCATCATTCCATATTAGGAATTGTTGTAAGCATTGTAATCTTATTGGTTAATCAGCATTATCTCCCGATATGAGGTAATAACGAGGTGATCTCCCTTATTTGGGCAGATATGCAATCCTGCTATCTGAATGGTCAAGGGGACGCGTGACGTCATATAGCGGCACCCTTAAACTTATTTAAAGGGGTGTTCGGAGAAGTTCTCTCTCTCTTGCCGTTTGCTCTCTTCTCGCCGTTTAGCTCTCCTGACCTTTGCTGCAATGCACCTGGCCTCGTCGACCGCCGCGGACAAGGTATTGGAAGCCGCGTCTCAAATTATCGGCAAATCGAAGTCATGTCGACTTGTTTGTTAGAAAAAGGGCGTGTTAAACCTAGTTATCCTTAGTTAGAATAGGCAACCCATGGATAGCCTTAAATTTCTATAAATTATTTGTGAGAAAAATTGCTGAAATTAATTTGCAAAGCAAGGCTTGCAAATTTTCTGTTTCAATGCACGTGTACACCCGTGCAGGATTCCGCGAGTTATTTAGTGCTTCGTAAATGAAATTTCAGTGCGTCGTAATTTAACTTTATGCTTCAAGAAGTTCTAAGCCATAGCTTCGCCGAAATTGTTATTCTCAAGTGAAGTGACATATTATTATTTGCAGTGTTGAATAAAAGTGTTAAGTTTAATTAATGTGGTGAATGCGTTGTGCTTCTTTGTGCGTGAACGTGAAGTGTGGCTCCCCCACGCTCCGAATGGACTGGATTAGTTTACCCGGCATGTAACGACTTTGGAGGGGGTAGATAGAAAATTCACCGAACGGACTTTTCGGTTGGCGCCCAACAAATACCCGAACAACCCCTGAAAGGCTAAAATTACCCCCTGGAGCAGCGTCCCGTTACAGTATATTTAACCTTTTAAAAATAGATTTTTATTGCTATCAAAAGATTTTCGAGGTTGCTGATTAAGAATATGATAATTAAAATTAATTAATTATGATAAGTGTCTATTAAAAGATCAGTTCAAATAATTAATATTATTTAAAGTATCCAGGTGTGTTGAGGATGCAACTCACTGGTGATGAGGCGTTTGAGATGAAAATGTTTTTAATCTTTCATCAAGTCCTGTGCAGAAATGAACTTTTTCACTACAATCTACATTCTCACTGTAATCTATTCACTACAATCAATTTATGTAATTTTTAATTCTGGTACCAAATTAATCAAAACTTTTTTTATTTTTGATTCATTTAGAACATGGAATTGAAAACTTAAAAACACACTTAAAAACACACACACACACACACACACACACACACTTTTCATTTAATTTTTGAACATAATATAATGTATTAAAGATAACTAAAAATAACTGTTAGATTGTTTTTGGCAGCAATCAATCAATTTCAAAAATTTAGAATTTTCTAAAAAAAGAAACAAAAATATTTTAATTCTTTTTATGCTTCCTTTTGATAATGAATGAGTTCGATTTAATATTTATATTAAAAAGGTTTTTTTTGTTTTTTGATAAAATTTTAAAAATTAATTTTAGCAAATTATTAACTCAGAACTAAAAAGAACATTGGCAAATCGCATTCTTTCTTAACATTTTACTATAATTTATCTAAGCCTGTATATTTCCCTTGTTGAAATTCAAATATGAAGTATTGCATTTAAGAGTCAGATTGTCTTAATTCCATTTCAATGTTTCTTAAATACAACTGTTTATATTGGGTTTTGCTTTGTTTTGTTTTTTGTTTTTTTACAAGAAAGTAGAAGTGGAACCGTTAATTTGTGAAATTAAAAGTAAAGCAATAAAAAACCAGATACTATCAAAATGTAATCCTACAGCAGTTGTGAGGCTGTCTTGTAATATTGGAGAAACCAGGAGAAGCTCGTGCATGTGATCGATGAAAGTCATTGTACAGAAACATTCACGAGTAGAGCAGCCACAGCGAATCTTCTGTTGAGTTGATCCAGACTAAATAAGAGAAGAAATAGTGGAGCCATCTGAAGAAAAGACTGCGAAAAGAATCTGGGGCGGCACTGGATTTGCAGCAGCTCAACACAGAATAACACAAACAAACACAATGGCCTCCGTTGCCAGCAATCTCCAGATACGATCGGTGTTAAAGACAGGGATAATCAATTTGAGCCAAAGTCCCTCAGTTAGCCTAATACAGTAAGAAGCAAGTAATTGATAGGGAAAATGTTTCTAAATACCATCAGGCTGGAACCAGGAAGAGAAGGAAGAGTCGTGCATAGGACTTACGAGTATTACCGATGATCATACCATTCCACAAGAACAAGTTCTCTTCAAAACTCTTTGAAAAATGGATGACGACGAAGATGACGTAGAAATGCCATAAAATAACAATAATAACTGTAGGAATGAAAACATATTGTTCATCTCAGTCCTGAACTTCATCGATTCTAATTCAATGAATATTCAAAGGCAAACAGTTTAAAGTCTCCTGAAATTTTTGAAAATACCTCCGAACTAAAGAGAACAAATCCTTATGATTGCCATCACAAGTTAAAACAAGAGATTATTTATTAATAATAAATATTATTATCAAGAAAGTAAAGAAATCATTTCATTATTGAGTATTGCTTCCTAACCATGCCTCGCACTGATCATTCAACATAGCTTTGAAAACCCAATCAAATATTTCGTTATATCTGTTTCTATTTGAACTCCTTAGAAATAACCAATCCTAATGTGGCTTTTATAACAGATCAGGAAGTGAATAATGATGTTGAATGTCTATTGATAAACCAATTCCTGTTTGCATTTCCTTTTTTTGAATTGATTTTTTCACAATTGTTGTATTTGATTTTGATTTAATGTCACCTGATGAAAATTTTGGGACGAAAAGATGCTTTACATAAGAATCACGGTTAATTAGATGAAGAAAGTTTTACATAATTCAAAACAAGAATTACATCCACTAAATAAATCATCTATTTGAATTCTACATAATACAAAAATTCTTTTGTCTTTATGTTTTGGTCTCACATTCGGTTAACGTCAAATGCCAAAGAGATGAGGTTTTTCAAAATCACTTTCCTAAGATGGTGGTAATAAAATAGAGTATCAAATATAAGATCCTGAAATTTTAATGTATAAGATAACACCCATTCATGAATCGCTCCCAGCAGACAGAAATACCCGATTAGAGTTTGCTTTGAGATTTTTGGCTCGATTGGAAATGAATGACGAGTGGCCATGGCGGATATTAAGGAGCGATGAAGCTCACTTCCATGTTCACGGTGATATTACCACACACAACTGCCGTATTTGGGCTGATACAAATCCACACGTTGGTCAAGAGATCCCTTTACATTCACCGAAAGTCACAGTTTGGTGTGGGTTCACTGCTTCTTTTAATATCGGCCCGTAGTTTTATGAAGAAGTTGGTAATAATGGACTAGTGACTTTTTCTGTCAATTCCGACAGGTATGCCGCTATGCTCGAGAACTTTGTGATACCTCAACTGCAGCAAAGAAATTGTATCGATTCTACTATTTTAATGCAAGATGGTGCGCCACCACTCATCGGACGTCGGGTGAAGGATGTCCTGCGTCAACATTTCACAGACGCTAAAGTAATTAGTCGCGCATTTCCCATGAATTGGCCTCCGAGGTCCCCTGATCTGAATCCTGCGATTTCTGGTTGTGGGGCTACTT
>JAFIDM010042256.1:9680-23573 GCA_023159025.1 Thereuonema tuberculata
TATCCAATAATTCCAATTCAAATTCCCTTCTAATCTCCCAGGGTATTTCTCCCCATATATTCACCTTATTTTATGCCACCACATATCATACAAAAATAAATCTAAAAAGACAAATTCTTAAAACGAAAGTAGAAACTCAGTTCAGAAGAAACTAAATTCAAGATAGATATATTTAGGAAATATTTAAGATTTGTGCAAAGTAATTATTGGATGTTTTTGTAACAGATACAAATAGATATGTAAACTTATTTTTTTTAGAATCCACAACACTAAATTCTTCTAAATGATTTATTATTTTAATAAATGATTATAAGAACTCTGTGTTGTGGATTTTAACAAATAATCACATTTTATTACTAGTAGTAAGTTAGATATTTGCTTGACTTCAATGTTTACATTGAAACATTTTAGTTCCACTGTCTTATGATTTTTAAATGTTTTCTAAATTTCCAGAAAAATTTTCCATTTTCATTGCAAACATTTTCTATCCTTTACTTTTAGATAATTTCTTTAAGTTATTATTCAGTTTTATTGTCATTATTTTCATTTATAATTAGCCAATAGTTTACAGTTAGCATTACATTAATTTTTCTTCAATTTTGTAATTGTAATATTTTTTTCTATGTAAAATTACTTTCTTTTAAAATACAAATGTGGCCACACTTTTCAGTTATTGCTTTTATTTTATAAACAGTAATTATATTAGTATCATTTTAAAATTAAGTATTTTGCTCTGGCCGTGCCATCCTTTTTGTCTGACCTTGAGTGCACACCCACCAGCGAGAGATAGTGTGACGTCATGCGTGGCTTGCAAAGAATCAAACCACGACTTCTTCTAATTTTAGCAATTTTTACTTTTTTACAGCCTTCAGATGTGTAAGAGCAGCAAAAATTTGTATACGGTGACTATTTGAGGTCCTAAACAAATGGTAAAATTTTCAATGGAGGTTTCGACCTCCTGTCAAACCTAACCATTCCCTTGTTGGATTTTTTTTCCCATCTTTGAAAACCTCTACCAACCCTTCTCAGCGGAATCCGTATACAAAGCAGAGACATGGTCATCATTCCATTTGGTTGTAGTGGTCGAGCACATGTCATTTCACTAAATTACTGTCTAAGAAGCAGTCTCCTAGTTTCCGTAGATATTTTGACAGCACACATGTATGTTGACACCATTCTGCAGCCAATTGTATTGCCTATTTTGGCACATCTTACCAACATGGTAATGCTAAACCTCAAAAATCTCTCAAGAATGTCTCAGTAGAGTTCACAGCTTCTATGGTTCTCAGACCTCTCACCAATTGAACACATCTGGATATGCTAGGTAAGCAATCACAGCCATTACTTAGTTCTCTGCACTATTGTCTCAGTGAACACCCTGCTATTCCTATAAATGGAATGAAGGCCACTAGTATGATATGCTGCATTGTTTGTACATCTATTTAAAGGACTCTAAAGGTGTCTGTATTTGTGACTGCAAACCCAGGCTATTAATATGCAAATATGATTATTTTTCCATGTCGAAACTTCTCTCCTGAAGAAAGAATTTTCCTGAAGGGTACATGTATATTGGATTTAATTTTAGGACAGGGCAAACCCAGTCACAATTACACAAGTTTTTCACAACCAAAGCAAAAGTATAATGTTGGCATCACTCTGATTCCACCTATCTCCTGATGAACTCACTGGCACATCCAAATTAAATGTAAGCACATTAATATAAGAATGGAGAATTTCAAATTCATAATAAGTTCTTGAAATACTAACTATTTCTACTGATTATAGTATAAGTATAAAGGTAAAATACAAAGAGGAAAAATCTGAGGCAGATAGAGTGAGAAAAAACAAGATGGTAAAAAAAAAAAAAAATACTTAGGAAATAAATAAGAAAAGAAGAATTGTGATTGAGAATGACAATATGATTTACATTTATATTCTACTGTATAAATTGTAAAAATTTATTCTACAAATTACATTTTTATGCCTATATATTTTATTTCTACTTCTCATTACCTACCTGTGGCACTTGTTGACAGAAGCCATCAACTACAGTAGAAAGGTCCTACTCAATTGGCCTCTGCAAATAAAATCAAAGAGAAATCATTACAACAGAGAAAATCTAGGGGAAAAATGAGAAATGGAGTTTACCCACTTGGTAGCTTAAGGATAGGGTAATTACAAAAAGAAATATATTTAAAAAATCCAAGGAAAATGTTAAAAAGGTCATTACGGTAAACACTGTAAAGGAATTATCTAATAAAGTTAGTTGTGGGTTAACAAAATACAACTGAGTTCAAAGGCATGTATGGGATTTCACTTCAGAATAGGATAAGGTAGAGAATATACTTCCAATAACCAAACAAAAAGACTTTAGTTATAGGAATGTCAAGGTATTCTCAACTAGCCATCCAACCAAAGAAATAAACAACAGAAAATAGGTCAGACAAAGATTAAACAAAGACAATTTTCTTCAAAAACATTTTCTACCATTTTAATAGACTAGTACAGGTGTGTTTATTTTCACACTATAAACCTAACCAAGCCACTGTACGAGATATTTGCATGTCTTAATGTTTGATGTGCAAATGTTATAGAAGGGATGGATGCATTAGGAAATTGAATATATTCTCTCATTGTTTATCATACGAATTTCAGAATAATTTTGTATGTACATTCTTCTATTTATAACAAACTTTTATGAATAATATTTTGAATTTCTTATAATTCTAAAAATTGACAGAGAAAAAGCAAAATTATCAAACAGTTGTGTTTAATAGATTTTGTTGTTTTAAAATATGGTAATAACTTGTATATCGTTTTCCCAGGAACATCGGAGTCTGTCTGTCTTGAACATTTAAGGTTTAGACATGATTGTCTGTTCCTAAACTCTGAAGATGATTTTGATCTCTCCATCTTGTCTTTGGACGTCCTCGGTCTCTTTTTCCTTTGGGTTTATATCTCAAAATTAAATTTGGAATCCTATCGTTTGACATTCTTTCTATATGGTTAAGCCAATTTTTTTGACAATTTTGAATTTCTTAAATTATATTTGGAGTTTTAAGTTGTATTCTGATATCATTATTTTTCTTTTTGTTGAAACGTGTAAATCCTAATAAAGGTCTAAAAAATTTCATTTGTGCAGTTTCCAATCTTTGTTTGTTTCTTTGTTTCAATATCCAGGTTCACTCCCATATTTAATTGCTGCTTTGGCTGTAATGTTATGTAATCTTAGTAATGCTTCTTTCGTCCTTTGCTTTCCAAACCTTCTTCTAATTATTCCATTTATTCTGTTATATGTCTGTACGTTTGATATCAGGTTTGCCTCATCGTTATAACATGAAATTATGTTTCCTAAATATTTAAACTCTTGATACTTGTTCTATTATTTTCCCATTAATTACAATTTTCACTCTTTGTATTTGTTTTCCACACATTGCCATAGATTTTGTTTTTAATTTGAAAATTTTCATTTTATATTTTTTTGAGATATTACTTGGATGATTTGCTCTAATTTGAAGTTCACCTTCTGAATTTGCTATCAAAACTTGATCGTCTTCAATTTTTGAACTTTTGCAATCTGGATACCATTTTTAAATACTGATTTCCATTTTTTTTAGAATTCTATTTATATAAATGTTGAAAAGTATTGGAGAAAGTCCACATCCTTGTCTCACTCCTTTATTTATAGCTAAAGGCTCTGATATTTTTCCATTCATAAATTTGATATTAATTTATATTTCTTGAGGACGTCGGAGTATTTATGTTAATATTTATTTATTTATTTACTTGTTTGCTTTTTTCATAAGAAGAATTGAAAGGCTGAGTGCAACAGTGGTCTAACCCTCTCCGAGGTCGAAATAGAGTTAACTACGCCATGTGTTATCATTAACCTTGAACTATGTATTAGAACTGATTTACGCTTAATAGAAACATTTTTCGTGATTTTACAGCATTGTTATTTTTTGTTCTCAAAATAATAGTAACAATTTCTAGTGCAACCATGGTCTAACCCAATTCTATCAATCAGAACAGGCATATCAAGTCACGTGCACAAACAACCACTGTCATTTTAAACATTCACTGTCAGAACTAGAGAGTTACAGATCAGTAAATGTCACTAAGGAAAAACCATGCAGAGAGAAACACACTCTTGATCTTGCACAAACTGAGCTTGCTGTAAAACACAAATCTCCAAGGCCAATCAAAGCCAGTAAACTTAAAGATATTGTAGTGTGTGATTTGTAGTGAAATGAATTTAGACTGAACTGGTGAATGGTCAACTGGACTGAGCTCTGGCTCTGGCTCTG
Organism: Thereuonema tuberculata; assembly: GCA_023159025.1. NCBI lineage: Eukaryota > Metazoa > Arthropoda > Chilopoda > Scutigeromorpha > Scutigeridae > Thereuonema > Thereuonema tuberculata. Next base: position 13,988 of record JAFIDM010042256.1, read on the forward strand.
GCTGTTTATTATTTGCGTCTGGGGTTTAAATAGGTTTATTTACAATGGTGCTGATTGGCTGGCGGGCTTTAAAAATGATTGGTACATTTAAATGATAACAGAAATTAACGGAAGGATTTAAATTTACAAAGGATTGTGGGAACCCGACCAGCCGTTGAGATTTAATAATGAACAAAAATAAGATTAATAGTTGACAGTTGAAATAATACAAGTGATTCTGAATAAGAAAAAGATAAAATACATAGGATAGATAGAAATAAATCGAACTATAAAAATCATTACAATTAATAATAAAACTCACTACAATATCAAAGAGCTTCTAAAATATGTACCACCCATACATCATGGTTTCTTCAATAATCTCTGTTCCGTTGCTGATCAGGAAGGACATGGCCATGAAGATGATTTCTTTGATTTATCTGATTATGTATAATTCAGCGATTTTCAACCTGAGGGGCGAGCCCCCTAGGGGGCGTGATAAAACTAAAGGGGGGGGGGGCGCGAGTATATCGAGGAAAATATCTTATTAAAAAACTAGGTTTGGAGGTTTTTTTTTGTTGGTTGAACAGATAGGTTTGGAGGGTTTTTTTTGTTTGTAGGGGGGCGCGATGAGAATTGTGATTGAAAATTAGGTCGCAAGTACTAGAAGGTTGAGAAACACTGGTATAATCACAATGAAGTTTATTTTTGTTTGTAAATCATATTTCTTAAATATTCTAATATAGACGTGAAGTTGGTGACTTTGATAAACCTGGTTACATTCAAACACATGATTTTTTATTACTTCTATTTTCATTAATTTTCTAATATATGGCATGATATTTTTAGCGGCTGTAATACTAGTGTAGTAAATAAAAGTATATTTCTGTAAGTTTCAAGGATTGTTTATATTTTGTTCTGAAATGGAAAATGATTTTTTAAAATTCATTGTTAAAGTTGTGTGCAACAGTGGTCTAACCCATTCTGTGATGTTTCAAGTACCAGAATTTAATTAATTTCAGCCTTTTCAATTCATCTTAAGACATTTTGTCTTATATGACTAAGATTAATAAGGTTCAGAGTAAGTACTGATACAAATAAAATGAATGTAACAGAAACACATGAAAAACAAGCTTATGTCAACTTTGCAATACAATATCTCAGTTCTTTAAAAAAGAGGGTTAGACCACTGTTGCGCTCAACCTTTCAATTGTAACTGAAAGAAATTCATTGTTAAGATTGTTATATGTGAAGGATTTTATATGTAAAAAAATATTATAAACGTAAGAAAATATACTGAAGATTTAATCCGGCAGTGGTCGCCACGGGTCTTTGAGACCCATTCGTTTGTTTTCATTTTTACTTATAGTTGGGAGCTCTTCACAGGATTGTCTTTTTCAGTATCTTTCTAAAACCACATGACGTTTCATGTGACAGTTTTGGCGGAATATAATATGTCCCGATCTGAAGGAAAAAAAATACTTTATATGTACTCCTGTAGACCCAGTGCGACCTTTCGTGGAACTTTTTGTGTATACACGGAAAAGTCGTTTTATATACGTTAAATGTAAAGTTTGCCATACATACTTGGATTTCTAAAGTTATTTTGAACTTTTTATTTATTCTTTATTCATTTATTAAACTAGTTATTTAATTAGGCCTATTTTTTATTTATTTATTTTTTTTTTTCAATTTTTTAATTATTTCTTCTTTCATGAGTTATTTCTACGAACAGTTTAGTTTGGTCCGGATTTTACTTCTTATTTTTATTAATTTGAAGATATGAAATCCCTCAGTGATAAAGAAATAAGGAGAATACATTTAGAGCCGCTTTTAGAGTGTGAGGAAGAGTCAACAGATAATGATGATAGTGAAAATGAAGACTTTGTGGAGAATGCGTTACAAAATACACACACACAAAAATAGAACAATATTTACTCAAAGCAATCAGTTAAAAATAACTAATTTTTCATTAGTTTATCATCATTTTAACCAAAAATATTTTTATACCTTATTTTTCTATCAATTATGTAATCAATACACATTTTTTCTGTTTTTTACAATATTTTCTTAAATAATCTCAATCTATATATTTATACAAATATTATTATAAATGTTTATGATAAAAATCTTAAGAAACAACCAATCAATGGTATTATTATTAACAAATATCTAAAACAATGAAATTTTGAAAGTATTGGTGTTTAAAATGAATTGCGACCATTGGTGTTTCAAAAAAAGGCGCGACCGCAAAAAAAAAAAAAAATACTAGATATCCAATAAAATATATACTGAAATAATTGAAAAATACTTATAGTGGAATCTTTACATAGAATTAATAAATAAATACAGTCACATACATCATTTAGATAGGAGAAACTTAATTTGTACACATTGGTGGTAATGATTAAAAAAACTCAACTTCAGCAAAATACCCAAATGTTTCTATTTCACTCTGTTGATTAACATTGATGTTTTTATCATTTCTAATGTTACTCAAATGCATGAAAAACCTCCACTGACACAAGATTATTTCAAATTAAATATAACAATCTCAATTGATTTACTTACATTTTTAACAATATCCAAATTATATGAAGTGACAAATGAGTAACAACTCCTTCGGTAATATATCAACGGTCTTGAATTTGAAAACAACAGGTTTTTCGTACTTGGTGATACGATTATTTACGGAAAACGAAAACGATTTTAAGGAAATCACAAAATCCCGACGTGAAGTGCCATAAAGATAAGTGTTTTGGCTACTGAGAGAGTTTATTCGTTTATTAATTGTTTAATTTGATTAAATGGCTTAAAATCTGGAGATGAATTCCTGAAGTTTTTCAAGAACCGTAAGAGGGTTTTCAAGTTCACGTTCTATAGAAAGCTTTGGCAGGGATGGGCGGTTATAAAACGAAAAATGATTATGGTTGAATCTACGGAAAACCTGTAATTCGTGTCACAGAGCAATAAATTGAAAATGATTGAAAATATTTGTCATTTTTCAAAATCACACATTGAAGTAGAAAATATACTATAGTTTAGTATATTTATTTTTTTTAATTTTATGGAATTTCCAAAAAAAAAGTTGTCCACAGAAGGTGATTCGTCACTTCCGTGGACTGTCACAAGCTACAGGATAGCTTCTAAAGATCCAAACTGCTTTATTTTTTAATATTTTTCAAATAAATATTTTCTGATTTCACAATATATATAATATTGTGAAATCAGAAAATACATAAATTTAACATAATATTGAGTGAAATTTTTTTTGCAACGTCAAGTCTTGTCACAAGGTTTAGCCATCGCTTTTGTGGACATTCCTAAACTTTCTAAAAAATGCACCCGATGCGCTAGTTGTCTTCCATTTCACTTAAAAACAAAAGTTTACACGGCGATTTTGGATTGGGAAGTGATTTTATTCGTCTGAGTCACACATTTGTCAGGAAAATATTACCTTTTTATTCATTTTTCGTCATTTGCACAGCTCATCCCATCACTTCTGTGGTCTTGTTTAGAACCTAATTTTTTTATGGAAAAATGATTATTTGTAGGCAAGATAAGTGAAATTTGGTAAGCTTAATTTTCTGAATGACACGTGTTCCTAACCTCAAAATGAAGAGCACATGGGTCAAGAAACGTAAGTATTCGTCACTTCCGTGGACATTTAGGGTCCATGGAAGTGAGAATCGTCAACAATAGCGGCTACTATGTTTTTCACGAAGACTTGTCTTTCACTTCCAGTCTTTGTTAAATGCCAATAAGGATATTTATAATTATATAAATATATATAACATACGATATATGTAATTATATATTTACATTTTTGTAGACGTTTAAGATTGACAGTCTGATTCATTTTTATTGTACATGATTTCCTCTTTTGATAAAAAGTTCTTTTCATTCATAAATTTTAGTCTTCTATTTATTTATTTCATAGTTTCCCACGTAAATTCACTTTTTCGAATATAATTTATATTAAAATTCGACATCGTTATCAACACAAGTCACTTCTGTGAACATAGCCTACCATAATTTATTTTTTTAAAATAACCAAAATGCGTTGAGTTGAACCACATATATCATGGATGTAAGAACGTCAAAAGCAATCATCTCAATTTTTTTGAAAAGGAAATCTTGTAATTTAAAATCTCAAAATTTTTTGACTGAAATTTCAGGTTTTCTGTAGATTCACCCTTATAAGTTAACCTTGGGTTAACCTATTCCCGTATTAAAAAGCAAAATTTAACCGTATTCCAAATAGAAGGAAAATAACCGAGTAAAAAAAAAAAACGATTATTATTAAACAGTTTATTATTATTATTTATTTATTTATTAATGACAAAATAACAAAGCAAATCCGTAGGGAAATGAATTCCATTAGAATTTTCCAGTATCGATGTAAACATACACTTGAGGATCAATTACCTGGATTCTTCTAGATAACTGACAGCAACTAGATTCAAGTTCCAGATACGAAATGGATGCTTTTATCACTCATCCTTTTTTTTTTAATTCTCATCTTTTTCTTCTCGAATCCTGATTTAATCGGTCCTAAAGGAAGACACGGGGAAGCAAAGGATTACAAAAAGACATTCATTCAATGCCTACACAGCAAGAAAAATTCAAACGTAAAAAATAAATACAAAAATGTATTTCGTTGAGTTTTATGTTCAAACAGGTTCCAAAAATTAGTAAAGTGGCTTTTTAAAAAGAAAAAGAAAAAGGCAAGAAATTCTTTAAAGTTAATAGAAGAAAACAGTTTTACTCACGTCTTAATATCCTTATACTGAATTCATTCTCCACACTAGACCAAATGTAAAATTCAGTCAAGTTTTGAAAATACCATATAGAATGACTTAGTGAAGTATTAGTCCTAATAACTGGATTCTAATCTTTATCTACAGTAATTTTATTGTTTGATTTAACTTTTTAATGGCTGTCCATCAATTGAAACAAAATTTGCCTGAACTTATATGTAATTAAACTAACTCAGGTCTCTTCGTCTGGTAATTCAGTAACTTCGATGCAAATCAAATCAGACATCAACTTAACAGATGCATTAATTTTTGAAGATGAATTCCCTGGTATTTCTTTTGCAATGGCTTTATCTCGACCATACAACAGTAATTTCTAGCAAAGAACGTCCCCTTGTTTTTCTGAATGAATTTACATACGTAGGTTTCATAAAAGCAATACAAGGTACTTTGCGAGTAAATAATAATAAAAATATTAATAGCATATGTAATTAACTTTGTCAGTATGATATGCATAAATAGATATTACATTTTTCTTTAAGCATTCAATTTAAATAATACAGTAGAGCCCCGATTATCCGCGAGCTGATGATCCGCGGATAAAGACTGCTGCGAAAAATTTTTTTAATTACGAACCTCAAAAAAAGCCAATTTTAATCCAAGCCAACAACAGGGAAAATACAATAGGCCCTATAGAGCGAAGGTCGAAAATTAGTGACAGGTTTAAATCTTCTAAAACTTTAAATGTCAAACTTACATAAATTCATAACGATTCAAAAAGAGAGGTGGCCTCTAATTAAACTGACACCCACTTAAAGACATCTGTAGCTCAATCGAACAATCGGAATGACACCAAATTTGGTGGGAGACAAATGAAAACATGGGAAGAAAGATTCCGCAAAAAAAAAAAGTAGTTCTAAATATTGCCGATAGGTGGAAATGTGGTGCTGTGCAATGTAACAATCAGTTGCAATGGAAAGACAAATGAATAACAGATACGAAACTGAACTGAAACATCACCTTTTATGCAGCACATTCATTTTCACCCTATGGAAGTGGCCCAGGTGCTCCACCTTTCTTGTGGACCAGGAATTGTATTCAGTGCACAACATTCTCTAAAGCCGAATGATCATCACAGCCCGTGGTACGTTGTCTACTTCGGGATCCCGCCAAGATAGATTTTGGACTTCAAGTAACCCCAAGTAACTTCAAGTTGCATGAAGTTAAATCCGGAGAGGAAGGCGGCCATGCAGTCGGAAAGAAGCGACTGATGACTCTTTCTTGAGTGAAGTGATGCCGTAGAAGCTGCTCGGCCGGTCGAGCAATGTGTGGTGGTGCTCCATCTTCTGAAGTTTTCTCATCTCTTTATAGCTCGAATTACTGGCACTGTTGTTGCCTACGTAGCCGAGAATTTTAAATGATAATGATCTTTTACCCATTTCATCAGTTTTACACTTCATTCATCAATGTGGCCTTGCCACTCTATTGTAATTCTCAGATTTTTACTTTTCTTCTAAATACCTATCATTTTACCTATATCCTGTCATCTTGCTTTGCGCACTACCTGTTCTTTTCTTGTTTTTGTCCTTTTTAGCTAGATACATGTTGTTAGTTTTCATTCCATTTTCTTTTCTTTTTTACCTTTCTTGGCGCAGCTTAGCCGCAGTTGCTTTTGCGCCATAAAACACCAACCAACCAACCAACCAACCAAAAGGCCTGTCACGTCCTATAGTGGGCATCTTTAAATTAAACATTTAAAAAAAAAAAGTAATCTCTTTAAATGAAGACTTAGTATTGAGAAAAGAATGTTTTCAATTATCTTTTTTATTAATTAATAAACAATTAATAACTTAAAATATTATATTTGAATTTATAGAATATCCCTGATTTATTTGGAGCTTTCTTAGACTGCGAACAATGACATTGACGTTTATTTTCTTTCCGTGAGGACGTAGTTAAAGTGAATAATCTACAATACTAAAATCTTTTGTTTCTCTGTCTGTCCAGCGCAGACAGAACCTGGGTTCGAATCCCGGGATCGGCATGGCTTTTCTTTCTTCTTCTGTGATTCGTTCGTTTTTATCTGGGACTTACTATCTCAGTGTTATTCTGGACTAGATAACAATCCCATCCACCCTCTTTAGCTTTCCTAGCTCCACGATCATACGACCGTCATACAGGGCTAATGTCCGTGATCCTTAGTTGGCCCTAATCGAAAAAAAGAAGGAAGGAAGAATAGCATACAGTAAATAGAAATATTGTTGTCTTACGATGGAGTTCCTACAGGTAATTTTATTATCTTTAAATGCATATTTCTTAAATAAGAGAGAATTTGAAGTAAAAAAACTCTTCAATACTATCAATTTTTAAGAAGATTTTTTTCAAAGCTTCAAAACACAGACATAAATAGACTGCTTTTTTGAGTTAGACGTTTCTTTTCGGAAACTAATATTTGACCTTCTACTGTCGTTTAAAAAATAGAGAAACCTAAAAGTCTCGTTTCAAAATAGAAGGTAAAACATTTTTGACTTTATATTTTTTTAGATATTTAAAAATTCAAAATTAACGTCAAATTTCATAATTAACTTTACTGAAATTATTAAAAATTAAATGAATTTCAATTCTGCATCAAAAGATTTCTAAAGATTATAATATTCAGTTAAATACAGGATGTACCTGAAATGTGCTGCCAAACTTAAAGTTTGTATTCAGTCATGAAAAACAATGAATAAATGTCATATAAACATGGGTCTGGAAATGCTTTATTTTCAAGATATGAACGATGCAACAATACAAAGGTGTTGGTTGTACAATCACTCGGTTTCACAGAAATTCCTCGAAATTTCCTCCACCGGCAGCAATGCAGGCAACACAACGTCGTTCCATCGACTGCCTTACACGGTAGAAGATGCCAAGTGCACGCCGATTTGGTGCTGCACCCATCCACTATTCGATCATGCAGTGCGTGGGCATCAGGAACCGGCGTGGTGTACACTAATGCTTTAAGATAACCCCCGTAGGAAAAAGTTTAAATCAGTGGAATGAGCACGCCATGCTGTTGGTCCCCTCTTCCAATCCAACGGTCAGGATAAGGTTGTTTCGGAAGTCGTCGGGCTGTACGGCTGAAATTGTTGCATCGTTCGTATCTTGGAAATAAAGCATTTCCAGAACCATTTGACATTTATTCGTTGCTTATTCGTGCAAATACAACAAATTTGGGCAGCAAATTTCAGATACACCCTGTATAATCTTCAAAAAGGAATAACTATAAATTTGGATACTAAAAATAACTATGGATATTGATTAATCAATAATATAAAGTTCAAAGTTCTAATCAGCAACTTACTTAAATTTCCAATAAAATCGTAATAGGTTTACTTAATACGATTAATTTTTTTTGTACATGTATGTTAAAAATTTATAATCTTTAAATCTTAAAATTTTTAACCTAGAGATTTATAATAATAATCAGTCAGATATAAAGTCTCAAATCATTAAAACATTTTAAACAAAACAAATCTAACTTCCGTGGTTTCAATGTTGTTTCTCCCTGGCTTTCTTCAATCCTTCTAAGATTAATTCTTTTTCTCATTGTAGTATTTTTTGTATAGAGCCTCTATGTTAATGAATATACTTGATATTTGAAATGCTGATTTTTTTAGGTAAAAGACTCTGCTGTGAGTGGCAAATCTGGCTGAGAATGTTTTTAAAATTAAAGCAAATATCAATTTCAGACAAATAGATATTTATGTATTGATTTTATGTTTTTAAAATATTGAAATAAATTAAAAAAAATAATTAAATACACTTTATCGTTTATATAATAGTAAAGAAGAAGCCACGAAGTAAAAGAAGTTATAGTTTTCCGTCCCAAATTTCGAATACACCTAAAATAGGATCGTAAATAGTTACATGAACTGGTATTATAAATATTGAATATTTTAAAAAGTTTTCTTGTTTATTTACAGTGATAATGGGTAATAAATAGTGATATCGAAGAAGACAAGAACAAGATGTTTTGAAGTATTTAATTACCTTGTAGATTAATAGCATAATAAAAATCAAAATAGTAATATCTATCCGTCGAAATGTAAAGAATTTATATGTAAATCTACCTACGTGAAAAGAAAAGTCCTGACTCACTCACTGACTGACATCAACGCACAGCACAACACCTCGGACCCAGAAAGCTGAAATATTGCACAAAGATTCCCTTTATGTGATAGAAAAGGAATAAGGTCGAATTTTTCTGAAAACTGTCTGGATTCGTTACTTGGGACGTTATTGCTGTCATCGTTGCGTAATGTCAATCTCAGCAAGGCAGTTCCAATGGACTTGAAATTTTGTTGCTCCGTATACTGCAGCACTAATGCTTCAAGACATCTAAACTGCTTTGACCTCGAATTTTCGTATTTTTGGAATTGGTATGTTCTTGCACTGACCAACTCAACTTATTCCTCTACAATAGCATTTAGTAAAGTTATACTAATTATAAAAATATATTCTTTCTTCATGAGCTACCACGGAAGAATCGAGATAAGATCCCCATCTGAACTAAAAATAATTAGTCTAAACTTTGCCACTGCATTTTCAGTCACTATTCTTTGATACAACTGTTTTTCTTTCAGTATTTTAGGCAGGCGAAATAAACCCTCTTATTTTAATATTTTTGTTTGTTTTGAAAAGTATGTTAAGTATTTTCTTATACATTTTTTTTTTCTTTTCTGATACGAATGCACTTGTAGAATATTTGCAAGAGTGAAACCTATAGAAACTGATTTTAAAAACTGAGATATTGGAAAGAATAATCTAGAAACATAATAACAAGCACATGAAACAAAATGAATCAA
>JAFIDM010042258.1:0-23562 GCA_023159025.1 Thereuonema tuberculata
ACAAAACTGCACATAAGTAAACAAAAGGTTCTTGCACCCTGAGCTAGCATGTCGGGAATGTGGAAGCCTAATAAGGCTGAATAGCTGTCCCTGATTCCAGACATGATAGCGAGAACCTTTTGTTTACTTATGTGCAGTTTTGTATTTTCTTCACTATATCGATTAAAATATGATGAATGGTTAAATCAACGTTGCACATAGGCACACATAAGCTGATCTTTAACCCTCAAACGCATGGCATGGCGCACTGAGTGCGCCATGCAACAATAAAGTAAAAAAAAATCACTTAGCAACGGAGGAGGGGGCCGATTTGCCACCTACCCTCCTATCCAAACATATTGAGCATGATTCTGATTCAGAATGTGATTATGGTCCTGATATGGGGGAAGAAGTTACTTCGGAAGAACGAAATGCTACAGAGCAAGATGAGAGTGAATTTTACATAAAAAATATCTACAAAGCAAAAACTGTTAAAAACATTTTTTTAAATGTTAGATCACTTTGTTATGTATCTTTTATATCTTTATTACACCTATAGAAAAAGTTCTGAACATTATTTATGTAGTTTGATGCAAAATATCTGTTTAGAAAACAAAAACTCATTTTTCAGTTTTAAAAAAAATTCAAGTGGTTTTGTAATAAATTTTTTATAGATGCATGCTTATTTAATTATTACTGAATCCAAACAATAACATTTAGAAGGAAAAAGTTTGACAAATAACAGTTTATTTAACATTGATTGCTAAAAAATGAGGTGGCGCACTCAGTGCACCACCCGTGTAAAATTGTTCCGCCATGTCAGCCGTGAGGGTTAAACAGTAAATATTGGTTTATTAGTCTAGTATATCTGATTCAAGAGATGCACCAGAAGAACATACTCCTCTTGAATTTTACACATTCTACTTTAGGAGAGGATAAAACAGGACAAACATGAAGTTTGCTATTATGAAGCTGATCCTACTGTTATTGCCAGATAGTTCTCAATTGAGAATGAATAATTATATAAATGTTGGAATGAGGGATAGGGATTCTTTTCATTGACAGACTAGCAGAAGACTTGAAAAAGTTCACTGCCAGAATTTTGATGTGTCCTGGAACTAAGCAGATTTTTTTTTTTTTTTTTTTTAACTTTAAAACACTATAACTAATCTAAAATGAATAAGAGTGTGACGGCACAGTGTCCACACAGCACTCTCAGAATCACTTAGACGGGATTTTTTGATAACTTCGTTTGAATGCATATTTTAGTCATAAAAATGGCCTATAGTTCAAAGTGAACACAAACTTCACAAGGAAGATGATAACATTACTAAAGTTCTCAGTGTAAAAGGCTTCTCCAACATAAAACTCTCCTTTGGATCCATCTGTATAAAATCTAAGTGACATGAGGAATGTTCTATGAACATTTGTTATGCCACTCTTGATAGAAATACTATTAAGGGTGTTTTGCTTTTGCCTATTTATGAACTGCAAAACCAGTTTGGCGTCTAATATTTCCAGTGTGCAGATGGTGAATTAGGTAGAGTTGCAATTTTTAGGTCTGTGAATTGTAGTGTCCCATCAAATTCTTCCCCTGATGTCCAAATGGTGGTATAATGGTAGGATGAGCGGTGAAAGTCATCCTTGACAGGGAGAACATATTGGTTAGCAGGATTATAAGAACAGATGAAATATGTGCATTATATTGAGGAGATAAATGTTTGCCAACAAAGATTCAGTGATGATTTCAGCCCTTCTGCATACAAGTTTTGAACAGGTGAAGTGCAAAAAGCACTGAGATATAAATGGAGGGTCTGATGATGAAAGGATCAATAAACAAATGGCAGACGAGAACCATATACAAATAGAGCCATAATTTAATTGTGATTGGATAAGAGCTTTGCTGATACCTAAGCATTCACTACCCCATGTAGTATCAGAAAGCATTTTTAGGCAATGTAATTTTAGAATACACTGTTTCCTAAGGTTCTGCATGTGCTCTTGAAAATTCAAATTCTTGTCAAAAATGAGGCCAAGAAATTAATGTTGAGATCTACAAGAAAATTTGAGGTTCCTAAGTTTCAGATTGTGTTTAACAAAGACCCTTTAAAGTTGATGCAAATAATGTAAAATGCCATTAGAAACAGCCAATTGAAAGCTAATTACAACTGTTTCTCAATAAGAAGGAGTGCCAAGAGGTTTTCAAGTAGTCAACATACAATGAGTTGTGAACCAACGGAGGCAAAGAAGGTGTGATCAAATTTTTCTTTACGAAAAAAAGTGTAACACTCAAAACACAACCCTGAGGATAAGAGGTGGAAAGAATTGATCCCAGGTGAACTTGAAAGGTGCGTTCTGCAAGAAAAAATTGAATGAAAACAGACATGCAGTCACAAAGGCCCTAATTGTAAAGATCTTTCAATTTGCCAAATTTCCAAGTGCAATTGAAAGCTTTCTCCAAAATGAAGAATTTGGAAATTCAATGTTTCCTATTAACAAATGCTGTTCGAATAGTGTCCTCCAGGTACATAAGATGATCAAGAGTTGATCGATGCTGGCGAAAGATATACGCAGAGGTGAGATGGTTGTTGCTTTCGAGATACCAAACAAGTCATTGATTCACTGTCTGTTCAGCTGTCTTGCAGAGCCAGCAGATAAGTGCTAGGGGAAATAGTTATTTAGATCACTGCTGTCTTTGCCAGGTTTAGTAAAAAGGTATAGCAATGGTAGGAAACGAACAATTTGGAAATAGATATACCAGCCAAATTTTATTTAAAAAATAGAATAATAACTTAAATGAAGTAGGTGATAATTGATCCAGCAATTCATAATGTATTCTGTCAAGGCCAGCAGTAATTCCTCTAAAGAAAAGGGAAGATTATTCGGTTCACTGTTGGTCGAAGAAATCTTAGTGGAATAGCTTTGGCTAGTTGTTTAATGACTTGGAAATTATGTGATAGTTAGCATTGTGGGCAAATGGTCATCCTAGTGCTTCAGTTTGCTCTGAGATGCTGCCTATTTCAGTGCCATTTTCTTTTATTATTTCCAACTGCTGAGAAGAGTAGTTCCTTGCATCTTATGAATCCTATCCCAGAGGATCTTTGAAGAAATTTTACTTATGATAGAAAATATATAACAATGCCAGGACTCTTATGGATAGTTTGTCAGATATGTTGAGCAAAAGCTCATGCTCTTTTGTAAATTCAAAAAAAAAAATAAAAAAAATTGGAAGACATGTGATAATGTCGAAAAAAATTCTAGGATATCTGTGCAGAAGTGCATTTATGATTGCACCAAGATTCAGGAGCAATGGGAACTGTGTGGAGATGTTTGTGGAATTTTTACATGAGCAGCGAAGATCATTACATTACTAACTTCATCAATGATATGATTAATAGTGTTAATAGATCAATGACTTCAAGATTTCTTCTACTAGTGAAGTTGTTCCAATCAGTAGTTTCAAATTTCCATCAAGGAGCACGAGAAAGAATAACAGTGGAACAAGGGAGTTCTTTCAGAATGGTCACTGCCTCTAGGGTTGTCAAAAAACTCCCATGAGAAACGGAGAGAGTGAACCAAGTGGCAAATCGATTGATGGGAACAAAATTGATGAGGACGTGAAGTGCATAGATGCTCTTGTATTGAATATGCAAAGATTGCATTGAACTATAAGATCTTCAATAACAGTTCCACTGATATTTGTAAGAGCCCAGATTGGATAATTAGTGCTGAATAAAACTAATAAAAAAGGAGATGGCAATTGGTCAATCAGATTGTCAATGTCTACAGACGAAACGGGCGTCATGGGGGAAAATACAGATTACAAATAGTAAGTAATCTGCCTATTGAAAGGCAAGCAGTACAGCTTTCAAAGAGTAAGTTAAGTATAATTGAAAAGGATAGAGCATCATGTTAGATGAGGAGATAAAACTGCGCCTCCTCGACCATCAGTCCGCTGTTTGGTCAGCATGGAATAACCACAAAGAGGAAATTTTGCATTACAAAAGTTTCCTGAAGACACATCAGACAAGATGGTAAGTGTAAGCAGGGCCTTAACATCAGTGATGTTGGAGTTAATCCTCTCCAGTTAAGTAGATGAAAGCCATAGTTTAAATTAAAAATAAAAAAATTGGAAGTCAGTGTGGAGGTGGTGGTGCTGATCCAAATATAGAAGGAATTGTAGAGATGCCCTCATATTTTCAACATAAAACCATCCCGGAGAGAAATGTCTGAGATGGCCATGAGAAGTGAACTAATAACAGATATGAGTTGAGGCATGGATGGTCTCTTCTATGAAAAGTTTAGTCCTGCTGGGGTAAAAGCTGGACCCGAAGACATTGGCAAAAACAAAACTATTCATTGTGAAATAGATTGTGTTAGAACTTGTGTAGTAGGAGTGGCAAAAGTTTTAATACGAACAGAAAAGGCTCATGAGGAGGACATGTGATGTCAGTCTGGCAGGAGATAGAAGAGTTAAGCTTTGATAGAACAACAGATGCAAAGATCTTATTTGCCGGCTGTGCTGAAATTTTCTTCTTAGTCTCAGATTCGAAAAAAAGTATTTGACATGGATAGTCTATATTTCTTTTTCTTCCACTTTAGACATGCCTTGTAGTATACAGGATGGTCTCCGAAGTAATTGACACACTAAATAGGTAATAGATATACACACAAAGAAAAATTAACAAAAAGTTGTAGCTTCCCTTGTTTTGAGGTTTGAACAGAAGATCTTTGGCATGGAAGGAGCGCTTATCCACTGCATTACCATGCCAATATTAAAATAACAAATTTTAACAAAAATAATTAGCACAATAAACATTTTAATAAAAAAATAGGATTAGCTAATAATATTTTTGAATATATATAACAGTTTTCATTAAGTAACATATGACCAGTCTTGTACTAATATGGTACTACAGTTGTTTTAGTGTTGCGGCTGGTAGACAATCATTCGTGGAAGGGCCATTGCTCCTTGCCTATTTAGAACGCTGTGCATTAGATAATATGTTCAAAGTGATTCCCCTCTTGTTCTATACAATAGTGGCATAGCCAGAGCACTGACTGCCGCACTCATTTAAAAATGCCAGATGTAGTACGGATAGTGTTGCAGGTTTTGACGCAGTTCATTTACTATATCAACAGGTGTGGCGCACATGGGGCTCTTTACATAGCCTCAACAGAAGAAGCCAATCGGATTATGATCTGGTGATCCTGACTCCATGAAACTCCTTGCATAGCCACAACACTAAAATGACTGTAGTGCCGTATCAGTACAAGATCGGACACACATTACTTAATGAAAACTGTTTGTTCTTTTTATCCTCTATCTACAATATTCTTCTGTAGCATAAGTTTGGAAACACCCAATAATATAGATGTATATATACATTATTATACTATATAATTGATTGATATTATGTATTGATACTATACATTTGATTGAAGAAATGAAAATCAGTATTTTTATTTTGTTTCTTCCTTTCTTTCTTTCTTTCTTTTTTTTTAGAAATGTAAATAGTGCTTGGAATAGATTTCTTGAACTTCTTTTAGTTAAATTAAAGTTTGGTAATGATAAAACTATTGTTTTGCTAATATTTAAACTTTAACCTATTGTTGAGTGAGACACAGGCTTCTGTATGGAACTGTTGCAAGTGCTAAGAGGGTATCCTTTTCTTAACTTTGTATCTATAACACCTGAAAATGGCACAAATAAAGAGAAGAAAGTCGTTAGTTTCAATTCAACCTGAACATCGATGGTTTTATGTTCTTTCCAAAAAAAAATCATAGTTTAATACCAATCCAACTGCCAATTTAATCAGCTGGATTATTGGTGTCTCAGTCAGACCATAGCTAGTCTCACAATGATTCAAATATATATCAATGAATATTGATGCTATTGAATGTTACAAGTCACATTTGTACAATGCCAATATTTTTGCCAAGGAAAAAAAAATAATCTTTATTTCAGATCATTCTCAAATGTGATGTTCACTGTCTGAGTGAGGATTAAGAAACTAGAATAATGATGAAAATGATTTTGGAAGGATTGCTGGAAGTACCCTGCGAAAACTACTTATTGCATTGTTCATCCATTGCCAAAAATTGCTTGAGCTGGATCACATAAATCATCATTCATTATATGCTTTCAGAGTCTCATCTATGGTAGGTTTGATGTGTTTTAAATCATGTGGACATCGTTTTGATATCTGATATGTAAGTAAATAATGATTTTTTTTTTTGTTCCTTTTCATTACAGGCAGATATGGTGAAGGTTACATTTGACGTCAGAGGCAGATTTAATTATTGCTTACAAAACAAAAGGGCCAGCACAGGTAGTGTTTCCATACAACCATACCAACATTTGATAGTGTTTTATTTAATTAAGGATTTACGATAATATACAATTAGTTATAGATTTTAAAATGACTTTCAGTAGATTCAGTAAAAATTAATGAAATCATCGACACTGATATGCTGATCAGAAATGGATTACTGCCTGGATGTTTGCTGCGTCATGCAAGGTGAATGCAGAACATTTATGAAAAAAAAAAATTGATGAGTATGTCTTTATTTGATATCTCAGGAGCAAACATCCTTTTTCACCAAATAGCTTTGAGCCTCTGAAATATGTCAAAGAATTCTGAATAACCCTGAATACTCTTTACAGTCGAGATTAACCACTTTTTACAGATTTTGGTAAAGTTGAAGAATTGAAAGTCCTGTGAGATTTGAATCTCTTTATTGTCACGGCATTATAATTGTGCATTTTATCGCAGTCACACCCAGAGATCTGAAGCCCTCAAGCAATTCATAATTGCTTACACCATCTAGATCCTGCTTCGCCTTTCAAGGAATGAAGAGTCCTATGCTGTATTGCATTTATGGCAATATTAGCTAATGGTATCATCTCCAGTATCTGTTCAACTGCTTGTGAAGATGGTAACTTGAGCAGCAAATCTTCTGAGCGTTTTGATTGATTTAATTGTTGATGTTACTCCAAGTAAAGCTTTAGAATTAAAAAGGGAGACAAGATTGCAAAAGATTTGTCACAGTTAAGGAGTGCGATTTGATAAAGATAGGAGCAGTGATCGATTTACTAGTGATTGAGTAAGTAGATGATCAGTGGTGCTGGAATTGCTTCCCATGTTGAAAAGTTTAAAGAATCCATAAGCAAAAATAGACAAATTTGGAGTTTGTACTCCTCACCCACCATGGAACCTATTGAGGGGATGTCATAACAGCTGAAAAAATTTTAAGGCGACCCCATGGATACACAAGAAATTATATCCGAACAGAAAGGGAAGATACGAGATCCCATCCAGACTACATAGAGATCCTAACCAAAACCTACTATCAAATTAGCAAGAGATGAACAGGAGATTTTTTTCAGTACTGTTTAGAATTCATTACAGGTTTATGTTGTCTTGAATTTTGAAAAATAAGATATTTTTGGCTAATTAAGTTCATATTAAAGTAAATATTTCCCTGTTCCAAGACACAAAGATATGGCATGCTATTCTTACCTTTAGTAACATCATCTCCACTATTCAGTTGTTTGAAGAGAGCAGCTCGGTTGTCGGCCATAGGGTCTCCCATTGCATTGAGTTCCATCAATGATGGTGGTGGAGGGGGAGGGCCTGGGGGTGGAGGAGGGGGAGCTCCACTTGGCAAAATGCTGGTGGCATCTCCTCCCTAATTTGAGTAACACAAAAATAACAATCTTAATGGATTTCTAGTAAATATGACATTTCTGCCAAGAATTTAAGTAAACTGATTCAGTTTGCATTTCTATCGTAAATAAAAACTAGTGCATAACGATAAACATGAAAGTGTTTGCCAATATTTCAATATATATTTTACATAATTATTATACAATTATAAAACAAGGATGGCTGAATTAATCAATACTAACACTTTTCATCGCAATATGGTGATTGGAATCTAAATTATTGTCTGCTGTTAACAGAAGAAGATAATGAATAAATAAATCAAATTTGGAATCTTTAGAATTGCTTTTTTTATTATTATTCAATTTTCATGTGAGCAATAAGCTACCAAGTAATATTTCCCAGAAATCAAATAATAAAAAGAAACTAAATAACATCACTTCACTTATTCCAATATAGCTGTAGGAAACTCAATTTATTGAAATTATTGAAACTATGATATTTTAGCAAGGAAAGAAGTAGAAGAGAGTTTTGTGAAACAGTTCAATAATTTTATGTCTTTACAAATAGATCTTTTACATGTTTTGAAATGACCATTCAAATTACTTCTTTCTCTGTATCTGTAATATAGATACAGCAGCCTTATCAATTGGTTTATTTATTAAATGCAGAAAATAAAAAAGAAATTGCACATTTCACACCTTGAGCTGTTGTCAACAGGAATCTGGGACAGCTGTTTCATCTTTATTAGGACTCATCAACCAGATTTACCCATACTGATGATTAACTCAAAGGCTTGAAAGGCTATTGGGATTGTTCTAGCTCCCCAAAGTGGGACTTCACACAAACGACAATAAGAAAATCAGTGTAACCAGTACAGTATCAAACCAACTGAATGTTAGGCACAATGGGCATTTAATAAAGAGACAAAACAAGATAATTTCTTTATTTCTTTTTTTTCATGTTTCAATTTGTGCACATTAAACTGTCCCACAAATAAATAAATAAATAAACAAACCAAAAAACCCTCTAGAATAAGCAATTTCTGCAATTTGTATAGAGAGCATTTCAAGTATAAAGTGCAGAATGTCTTACGGAATTTTTGAAGAAGTGCTTCTAATTACTGGGTACATGTAAACTGCGGAATAATATAGCAAAAAGAAGTTCTACAAATCATTAGATTAATCACAAGAACACTTCAGAAAATTTATATATGCAGGATTCTGTATTGTCACAGCAGACAAATATTCTTCATTTTAACTTTACCCCCTATTTTAACGTTAGGCTAAGAAGGAAAATCACAGAAACTTATAAAACTACAATTTCTGAAAAGTTTAATAAAAACTTTTACAGCATATATACAATTTTCATTGCCCAAATTCTGCAAATGTACACTACATTTTTCGCTAGAGGGCTCTGAACACCACCTTTTAATTACAGCCACCATGTATTCTGTTTTTTGCCAACTGTTTTAACGGTATCTCTAATGCTGTGATGTCATTCTTTCTGCAACAACAATTACCATTTTGCCTTATTTTAATAGCATCTACTTCCTTTAGTTCAAAGTCTGATGAATTTTTCTAAAGACTCCCTTGTAGCTACTAGAGAAATTAATTTTAATTTGTTTGAACTTTCAAATACTTTAGAAGTAACTTATTTGCTCATAATGATTTCAGCTTATAATGCTATAATTTACAATGAATACTATAATAAATAATATTTATTATAATTTCTATAAAGCTTAGAAATGAGAACATTTTAAATAAAATTAAATAAATATATACACTAAGTGGCCACTTTAGTAGAGACACCACACTAATAATGAGTTAATTCTCCTCTAGCTTTGAACACAGCCGTAATTCTTCTAGGCATAGATTCTACAAGGTGTTGGAACTGTTTCGCAGGAATATTGACCCATGCAGACAGAAGAGCAGCCCTTAGTTGTTTCATATTGGATGGTGACGTTTCTAGGCTTCGAATGGATCTTTCCACCTCGTCCCATTCGATTGAGATCAGGGGTTGAGATCAGGTGACTGAGCCGGCCAATGAAGCAAGTGTCCTATTCACTGAACCAATCGGAGACCAATTGAGCACGGCGACAGGGTGCATTGTCCTGTTGAAAGTGGCCATCTGTGTCGGGGAACATAGTAGCCATAAACAGGTGCAGCTGGTTGGCAATACTGTTGAGGTAGCCCATGGCATTAAGAGATGTTTCAGTGTGTCCTAGGAGAACATTCCCCAGACTATTATTCCACCACTACCCGCTTGTATGGTTGTCACTTGACAAGACAGGTTCGTGTATTCGTGCAGCCTGCAGCATATTCTCATCCTTCCAACAGCATAGTGGAAAAAGAATCAAGACCCCTTGGACCAAGCGACCTTTCTTCACTTATCAAGTGTCCAACTCCATGGGCCCACAGCAGGCATGCCTTCCAGTTTTTCTGTGATAGCAAAAGCACCATTGCTAATCTCGTGCTGTTAAAACCAATCAGGGACAAAGTCCATCATGTTAGGCATTCGGATATGCATATTGGTGCACCTGTGTTGTGCTCAGTTATACTCAGCAGCAATCTACAGGCATGAGAGTGGGGAAAATGTAAAAAAGAGGAAATTATGCGCGGGGTAAAATTTAAGACAAAATTTTTTTGCAAGTCGAGTAATATACATTTCATTTACACATAATATATTGTAAACACGGTGTACCACGAAACAAAAAAGGGAAAATAATAAAAATAAAAGGAAAAAAGCGGAAGTCCGCGAATCTGCAAAAAAGGAAAAAAGCGGAAATCCGCGTTTCCGCGGAAATTTGGCATGCCTGAATCTATCATGTTGTTGTCCTTCTGTTGCTGCAGTCACCTGTTACCTCTTTCCTCCACAAGCCTTTTCTGTCTACAGTTGTGTTTAATGCTTGAAAGATTTTTGGCCCAACTGCCATTCTCTGAAAACCCACCATACTGTTGCAAGAGAAAAATCAAGGATCTTCACAGTTTCTGAAATACTGGAACCAGCTTTTCTTGCCCCACATTCACACATAATTCAAAGTCGTTTAAATCTTTTGTTTTATTCATGTTCTGGTGAACTGTACTGATATACTGTTCTCTTGATACTGAGAATACTTTTTATATATTACTTGATTACTTGTTATGTCACCATGCGTCACTAACGGACCCATCTTAATTAGGGTGAGGGGTGCCACTTTATTAGCCACTCAGTATATAATTTCAGTTTATATATATACTGTCCGGCTACTTTATTAGATACACCTATCTAGTAGCGTGTTGGGCCTCCTTTATCCCTCAAAACAGCATGAATTCGTCGAGGCATGGATTTCACAAGATGCTGAAAACATTGTTGAGGTATTGTGTACCATAAAGACATGAGTGTTTCATGCAGTTCCTGAAGATTTGATAGAGGTGTAGGCCTGGAGCAAACAGCCCATTCCAGCTCATCCCATAAATTTTCAATCTGGCTGATATCCAGGGACTGAGCGGGCCACTGCAGCAAGGAAAAGTCATCATCATGTTCCTCAAACCATCCTATAGTGATGTGGGCTTTGTGCACTGGTGCATTATCCTGCTGGAAGTAGCCATCTGCATGAGGATAAACATATACGGTTGCACTTGGTCAGCTATGATGTTTATATATTCTTTAGCATTCTGACGTGCCTCCAGAGGTATCAATGGACCCAATGTGTGCCAGGAAAACATCCCCTACACCATGACACTTCTCCCACTGCTCATACCATTTGTGTGCACAGCAGGGGTATACCTAATAAAGTGGCTGGACAGTGTATTTAAAGGTAATTTTGTATGTAAAATAAAATAAGAAATATTATTGTGTCTTAACCATTTAGAAGTGAATGTTATTATCTTATTCTTACCCTAGTATTCCATACAAGACCAGTGGTATGTTGGTCTTTGACATATTTCTGCAATCCAGACAATGTTTGTAACCATGCTTTTACCCAATCAACATGGGTTTTATCTCTGAAACAGAAACACCCTATTAATGACGATACTAAACATTAAGTAAAAATATCAATGAAAGCAAGTTTAACATCCGTAATTATTCAAATAGAGAGAGAAATTTACCAACGGATAATAAATAAAGGATGAAACAGCTGTTCAGAATTCCCGTTGATGTTGGCTCAATGTGAGAAGGCATATTTATTGTCCGTTGGTGAATTTCTCTTTCTATTTGAATAATTACGGATGTTAAACTTGCTTTCATTGATATTTTTACTTAATGTTTAGTATCGTCATTAATAGGGTGTTTCTGTTTCAGAGATAAAACCCATGTTGATTGGGTAAAAGCATGGTTACAAACATTGTCTGGATTGCAGAAATATGTCAAAGACCAACATACCACTGGTCTTGTATGGAATACTAGGGTAAGAATAAGATAATAACATTCACTTCTAAATGGTTAAGACACAATAATATTTCTTATTTTATTTTACATACAAAATTACCTTTAAATACACTGTCCAGCCACTTTATTAGGTATACCCCTGCTGTGCACACAAATGGTATGAGCAGTGGGAGAAGTGTCATGGTGTAGGGGATGTTTTCCTGGCACACATTGGGTCCATTGATACCTCTGGAGGCACGTCAGAATGCTAAAGAATATATAAACATCATAGCTGACCAAGTGCAACCGTATATGTTTATCCTCATGCAGATGGCTACTTCCAGCAGGATAATGCACCAGTGCACAAAGCCCACATCACTATAGGATGGTTTGAGGAACATGATGATGACTTTTCCTTGCTGCAGTGGCCCGCTCAGTCCCTGGATATCAGCCAGATTGAAAATTTATGGGATGAGCTGGAATGGGCTGTTTGCTCCAGGCCTACACCTCTATCAAATCTTCAGGAACTGCATGAAACACTCATGTCTTTATGGTACACAATACCTCAACAATGTTTTCAGCATCTTGTGAAATCCATGCCTCGACGAATTCATGCTGTTTTGAGGGATAAAGGAGGCCCAACACGCTACTAGATAGGTGTATCTAATAAAGTAGCCGGACAGTATATATATAAACTGAAATTATATACTGAGTGGCTAATAAAGTGGCACCCCTCACCCTAATTAAGATGGGTCCGTTAGTGACGCATGGTGACATAACAAGTAATCAAGTAATATATAAAAAGTATTCTCAGTATCAAGAGAACAGTATATCAGTACAGTTCACCAGAACATGAATAAAACAAAAGATTTAAACGACTTTGAATTATGTGTGAATGTGGGGCAAGAAAAGCTGGTTCCAGTATTTCAGAAACTGTGAAGATCCTTGATTTTTCTCTTGCAACAGTATGGTGGGTTTTCAGAGAATGGCAGTTGGGCCAAAAATCTTTCAAGCATTAAACACAACTGTAGACAGAAAAGGCTTGTGGAGGAAAGAGGTAACAGGTGACTGCAGCAACAGAAGGACAACAACATGATAGATTCAGGCATGCCAAATTTCCGCGGAAACGCGGATTTCCGCTTTTTTCCTTTTTTGCAGATTCGCGGACTTCCGCTTTTTTCCTTTTATTTTTATTATTTTCCCTTTTTTGTTTCGTGGTACACCGTGTTTACAATATATTATGTGTAAATGAAATGTATATTACTCGACTTGCAAAAAAATTTTGTCTTAAATTTTACCCCGCGCATAATTTCCTCTTTTTTACATTTTCCCCACTCTCATGCCTGTAGATTGCTGCTGAGTATAACTGAGCACAACACAGGTGCACCAATATGCATATCCGAATGCCTAACATGATGGACTTTGTCCCTGATTGGTTTTAACAGCACGAGATTAGCAATGGTGCTTTTGCTATCACAGAAAAACTGGAAGGCATGCCTGCTGTGGGCCCATGGAGTTGGACACTTGATAAGTGAAGAAAGGTCGCTTGGTCCAAGGGGTCTTGATTCTTTTTCCACTATGCTGTTGGAAGGATGAGAATATGCTGCAGGCTGCACGAATACACGAACCTGTCTTGTCAAGTGACAACCATACAAGCGGGTAGTGGTGGAATAATAGTCTGGGGAATGTTCTCCTAGGACACACTGAAACATCTCTTAATGCCATGGGCTACCTCAACAGTATTGCCAACCAGCTGCACCTGTTTATGGCTACTATGTTCCCCGACACAGATGGCCACTTTCAACAGGACAATGCACCCTGTCGCCGTGCTCAATTGGTCTCCGATTGGTTCAGTGAATAGGACACTTGCTTCATTGGCCGGCTCAGTCACCTGATCTCAACCCCTGATCTCAATCGAATGGGACGAGGTGGAAAGATCCATTCGAAGCCTAGAAACGTCACCATCCAATATGAAACAACTAAGGGCTGCTCTTCTGTCTGCATGGGTCAATATTCCTGCGAAACAGTTCCAACACCTTGTAGAATCTATGCCTAGAAGAATTACGGCTGTGTTCAAAGCTAGAGGAGAATTAACTCATTATTAGTGTGGTGTCTCTACTAAAGTGGCCACTTAGTGTATATATTTATTTAATTTTATTTAAAATGTTCTCATTTCTAAGCTTTATAGAAATTATAATAAATATTATTTATTATAGTATTCATTGTAAATTATAGCATTATAAGCTGAAATCATTATGAGCAAATAAGTTACTTCTAAAGTATTTGAAAGTTCAAACAAATTAAAATTAATTTCTCTAGTAGCTACAAGGGAGTCTTTAGAAAAATTCATCAGACTTTGAACTAAAGGAAGTAGATGCTATTAAAATAAGGCAAAATGGTAATTGTTGTTGCAGAAAGAATGACATCACAGCATTAGAGATACCGTTAAAACAGTTGGCAAAAAACAGAATACATGGTGGCTGTAATTAAAAGGTGGTGTTCAGAGCCCTCTAGCGAAAAATGTAGTGTACATTTGCAGAATTTGGGCAATGAAAATTGTATATATGCTGTAAAAGTTTTTATTAAACTTTTCAGAAATTGTAGTTTTATAAGTTTCTGTGATTTTCCTTCTTAGCCTAACGTTAAAATAGGGGGTAAAGTTAAAATGAAGAATATTTGTCTGCTGTGACAATACAGAATCCTGCATATATAAATTTTCTGAAGTGTTCTTGTGATTAATCTAATGATTTGTAGAACTTCTTTTTGCTATATTATTCCGCAGTTTACATGTACCCAGTAATTAGAAGCACTTCTTCAAAAATTCCGTAAGACATTCTGCACTTTATACTTGAAATGCTCTCTATACAAATTGCAGAAATTGCTTATTCTAGAGGGTTTTTTGGTTTGTTTATTTATTTATTTATTTGTGGGACAGTTTAATGTGCACAAATTGAAACATGAAAAAAAAGAAATAAAGAAATTATCTTGTTTTGTCTCTTTATTAAATGCCCATTGTGCCTAACATTCAGTTGGTTTGATACTGTACTGGTTACACTGATTTTCTTATTGTCGTTTGTGTGAAGTCCCACTTTGGGGAGCTAGAACAATCCCAATAGCCTTTCAAGCCTTTGAGTTAATCATCAGTATGGGTAAATCTGGTTGATGAGTCCTAATAAAGATGAAACAGCTGTCCCAGATTCCTGTTGACAACAGCTCAAGGTGTGAAATGTGCAATTTCTTTTTTATTTTCTGCATTTAATAAATAAACCAATTGATAAGGCTGCTGTATCTATATTACAGATACAGAGAAAGAAGTAATTTGAATGGTCATTTCAAAACATGTAAAAGATCTATTTGTAAAGACATAAAATTATTGAACTGTTTCACAAAACTCTCTTCTACTTCTTTCCTTGCTAAAATATCATAGTTTCAATAATTTCAATAAATTGAGTTTCCTACAGCTATATTGGAATAAGTGAAGTGATGTTATTTAGTTTCTTTTTATTATTTGATTTCTGGGAAATATTACTTGGTAGCTTATTGCTCACATGAAAATTGAATAATAATAAAAAAAGCAATTCTAAAGATTCCAAATTTGATTTATTTATTCATTATCTTCTTCTGTTAACAGCAGACAATAATTTAGATTCCAATCACCATATTGCGATGAAAAGTGTTAGTATTGATTAATTCAGCCATCCTTGTTTTATAATTGTATAATAATTATGTAAAATATATATTGAAATATTGGCAAACACTTTCATGTTTATCGTTATGCACTAGTTTTTATTTACGATAGAAATGCAAACTGAATCAGTTTACTTAAATTCTTGGCAGAAATGTCATATTTACTAGAAATCCATTAAGATTGTTATTTTTGTGTTACTCAAATTAGGGAGGAGATGCCACCAGCATTTTGCCAAGTGGAGCTCCCCCTCCTCCACCCCCAGGCCCTCCCCCTCCACCACCATCATTGATGGAACTCAATGCAATGGGAGACCCTATGGCCGACAACCGAGCTGCTCTCTTCAAACAACTGAATAGTGGAGATGATGTTACTAAAGGTAAGAATAGCATGCCATATCTTTGTGTCTTGGAACAGGGAAATATTTACTTTAATATGAACTTAATTAGCCAAAAATATCTTATTTTTCAAAATTCAAGACA
This sequence comes from Thereuonema tuberculata, assembly GCA_023159025.1. Classification (NCBI taxonomy): domain Eukaryota; kingdom Metazoa; phylum Arthropoda; class Chilopoda; order Scutigeromorpha; family Scutigeridae; genus Thereuonema; species Thereuonema tuberculata. Next base: position 16,164 of record JAFIDM010042258.1, read on the forward strand.
ACATAAACCTGTAATGAATTCTAAACAGTACTGAAAAAAATCTCCTGTTCATCTCTTGCTAATTTGATAGTAGGTTTTGGTTAGGATCTCTATGTAGTCTGGATGGGATCTCGTATCTTCCCTTTCTGTTCGGATATAATTTCTTGTGTATCCATGGGGTCGCCTTAAAATTTTTTCAGCTGTTATGACATCCCCTCAATAGGTTCCATGGTGGGTGAGGAGTACAAACTCCAAATTTGTCTATTTTTGCTTATGGATTCTTTAAACTTTTCAACATGGGAAGCAATTCCAGCACCACTGATCATCTACTTACTCAATCACTAGTAAATCGATCACTGCTCCTATCTTTATCAAATCGCACTCCTTAACTGTGACAAATCTTTTGCAATCTTGTCTCCCTTTTTAATTCTAAAGCTTTACTTGGAGTAACATCAACAATTAAATCAATCAAAACGCTCAGAAGATTTGCTGCTCAAGTTACCATCTTCACAAGCAGTTGAACAGATACTGGAGATGATACCATTAGCTAATATTGCCATAAATGCAATACAGCATAGGACTCTTCATTCCTTGAAAGGCGAAGCAGGATCTAGATGGTGTAAGCAATTATGAATTGCTTGAGGGCTTCAGATCTCTGGGTGTGACTGCGATAAAATGCACAATTATAATGCCGTGACAATAAAGAGATTCAAATCTCACAGGACTTTCAATTCTTCAACTTTACCAAAATCTGTAAAAAGTGGTTAATCTCGACTGTAAAGAGTATTCAGGGTTATTCAGAATTCTTTGACATATTTCAGAGGCTCAAAGCTATTTGGTGAAAAAGGATGTTTGCTCCTGAGATATCAAATAAAGACATACTCATCAATTTTTTTTTTTCATAAATGTTCTGCATTCACCTTGCATGACGCAGCAAACATCCAGGCAGTAATCCATTTCTGATCAGCATATCAGTGTCGATGATTTCATTAATTTTTACTGAATCTACTGAAAGTCATTTTAAAATCTATAACTAATTGTATATTATCGTAAATCCTTAATTAAATAAAACACTATCAAATGTTGGTATGGTTGTATGGAAACACTACCTGTGCTGGCCCTTTTGTTTTGTAAGCAATAATTAAATCTGCCTCTGACGTCAAATGTAACCTTCACCATATCTGCCTGTAATGAAAAGGAACAAAAAAAAAAATCATTATTTACTTACATATCAGATATCAAAACGATGTCCACATGATTTAAAACACATCAAACCTACCATAGATGAGACTCTGAAAGCATATAATGAATGATGATTTATGTGATCCAGCTCAAGCAATTTTTGGCAATGGATGAACAATGCAATAAGTAGTTTTCGCAGGGTACTTCCAGCAATCCTTCCAAAATCATTTTCATCATTATTCTAGTTTCTTAATCCTCACTCAGACAGTGAACATCACATTTGAGAATGATCTGAAATAAAGATTATTTTTTTTTCCTTGGCAAAAATATTGGCATTGTACAAATGTGACTTGTAACATTCAATAGCATCAATATTCATTGATATATATTTGAATCATTGTGAGACTAGCTATGGTCTGACTGAGACACCAATAATCCAGCTGATTAAATTGGCAGTTGGATTGGTATTAAACTATGATTTTTTTTTGGAAAGAACATAAAACCATCGATGTTCAGGTTGAATTGAAACTAACGACTTTCTTCTCTTTATTTGTGCCATTTTCAGGTGTTATAGATACAAAGTTAAGAAAAGGATACCCTCTTAGCACTTGCAACAGTTCCATACAGAAGCCTGTGTCTCACTCAACAATAGGTTAAAGTTTAAATATTAGCAAAACAATAGTTTTATCATTACCAAACTTTAATTTAACTAAAAGAAGTTCAAGAAATCTATTCCAAGCACTATTTACATTTCTAAAAAAAAAGAAAGAAAGAAAGAAAGGAAGAAACAAAATAAAAATACTGATTTTCATTTCTTCAATCAAATGTATAGTATCAATACATAATATCAATCAATTATATAGTATAATAATGTATATATACATCTATATTATTGGGTGTTTCCAAACTTATGCTACAGAAGAATATTGTAGATAGAGGATAAAAAGAACAAACAGTTTTCATTAAGTAATGTGTGTCCGATCTTGTACTGATACGGCACTACAGTCATTTTAGTGTTGTGGCTATGCAAGGAGTTTCATGGAGTCAGGATCACCAGATCATAATCCGATTGGCTTCTTCTGTTGAGGCTATGTAAAGAGCCCCATGTGCGCCACACCTGTTGATATAGTAAATGAACTGCGTCAAAACCTGCAACACTATCCGTACTACATCTGGCATTTTTAAATGAGTGCGGCAGTCAGTGCTCTGGCTATGCCACTATTGTATAGAACAAGAGGGGAATCACTTTGAACATATTATCTAATGCACAGCGTTCTAAATAGGCAAGGAGCAATGGCCCTTCCACGAATGATTGTCTACCAGCCGCAACACTAAAACAACTGTAGTACCATATTAGTACAAGACTGGTCATATGTTACTTAATGAAAACTGTTATATATATTCAAAAATATTATTAGCTAATCCTATTTTTTTATTAAAATGTTTATTGTGCTAATTATTTTTGTTAAAATTTGTTATTTTAATATTGGCATGGTAATGCAGTGGATAAGCGCTCCTTCCATGCCAAAGATCTTCTGTTCAAACCTCAAAACAAGGGAAGCTACAACTTTTTGTTAATTTTTCTTTGTGTGTATATCTATTACCTATTTAGTGTGTCAATTACTTCGGAGACCATCCTGTATACTACAAGGCATGTCTAAAGTGGAAGAAAAAGAAATATAGACTATCCATGTCAAATACTTTTTTTCGAATCTGAGACTAAGAAGAAAATTTCAGCACAGCCGGCAAATAAGATCTTTGCATCTGTTGTTCTATCAAAGCTTAACTCTTCTATCTCCTGCCAGACTGACATCACATGTCCTCCTCATGAGCCTTTTCTGTTCGTATTAAAACTTTTGCCACTCCTACTACACAAGTTCTAACACAATCTATTTCACAATGAATAGTTTTGTTTTTGCCAATGTCTTCGGGTCCAGCTTTTACCCCAGCAGGACTAAACTTTTCATAGAAGAGACCATCCATGCCTCAACTCATATCTGTTATTAGTTCACTTCTCATGGCCATCTCAGACATTTCTCTCCGGGATGGTTTTATGTTGAAAATATGAGGGCATCTCTACAATTCCTTCTATATTTGGATCAGCACCACCACCTCCACACTGACTTCCAATTTTTTTATTTTTAATTTAAACTATGGCTTTCATCTACTTAACTGGAGAGGATTAACTCCAACATCACTGATGTTAAGGCCCTGCTTACACTTACCATCTTGTCTGATGTGTCTTCAGGAAACTTTTGTAATGCAAAATTTCCTCTTTGTGGTTATTCCATGCTGACCAAACAGCGGACTGATGGTCGAGGAGGCGCAGTTTTATCTCCTCATCTAACATGATGCTCTATCCTTTTCAATTATACTTAACTTACTCTTTGAAAGCTGTACTGCTTGCCTTTCAATAGGCAGATTACTTACTATTTGTAATCTGTATTTTCCCCCATGACGCCCGTTTCGTCTGTAGACATTGACAATCTGATTGACCAATTGCCATCTCCTTTTTTATTAGTTTTATTCAGCACTAATTATCCAATCTGGGCTCTTACAAATATCAGTGGAACTGTTATTGAAGATCTTATAGTTCAATGCAATCTTTGCATATTCAATACAAGAGCATCTATGCACTTCACGTCCTCATCAATTTTGTTCCCATCAATCGATTTGCCACTTGGTTCACTCTCTCCGTTTCTCATGGGAGTTTTTTGACAACCCTAGAGGCAGTGACCATTCTGAAAGAACTCCCTTGTTCCACTGTTATTCTTTCTCGTGCTCCTTGATGGAAATTTGAAACTACTGATTGGAACAACTTCACTAGTAGAAGAAATCTTGAAGTCATTGATCTATTAACACTATTAATCATATCATTGATGAAGTTAGTAATGTAATGATCTTCGCTGCTCATGTAAAAATTCCACAAACATCTCCACACAGTTCCCATTGCTCCTGAATCTTGGTGCAATCATAAATGCACTTCTGCACAGATATCCTAGAATTTTTTTCGACATTATCACATGTCTTCCAATTTTTTTTATTTTTTTTTTTGAATTTACAAAAGAGCATGAGCTTTTGCTCAACATATCTGACAAACTATCCATAAGAGTCCTGGCATTGTTATATATTTTCTATCATAAGTAAAATTTCTTCAAAGATCCTCTGGGATAGGATTCATAAGATGCAAGGAACTACTCTTCTCAGCAGTTGGAAATAATAAAAGAAAATGGCACTGAAATAGGCAGCATCTCAGAGCAAACTGAAGCACTAGGATGACCATTTGCCCACAATGCTAACTATCACATAATTTCCAAGTCATTAAACAACTAGCCAAAGCTATTCCACTAAGATTTCTTCGACCAACAGTGAACCGAATAATCTTCCCTTTTCTTTAGAGGAATTACTGCTGGCCTTGACAGAATACATTATGAATTGCTGGATCAATTATCACCTACTTCATTTAAGTTATTATTCTATTTTTTAAATAAAATTTGGCTGGTATATCTATTTCCAAATTGTTCGTTTCCTACCATTGCTATACCTTTTTACTAAACCTGGCAAAGACAGCAGTGATCTAAATAACTATTTCCCCTAGCACTTATCTGCTGGCTCTGCAAGACAGCTGAACAGACAGTGAATCAATGACTTGTTTGGTATCTCGAAAGCAACAACCATCTCACCTCTGCGTATATCTTTCGCCAGCATCGATCAACTCTTGATCATCTTATGTACCTGGAGGACACTATTCGAACAGCATTTGTTAATAGGAAACATTGAATTTCCAAATTCTTCATTTTGGAGAAAGCTTTCAATTGCACTTGGAAATTTGGCAAATTGAAAGATCTTTACAATTAGGGCCTTTGTGACTGCATGTCTGTTTTCATTCAATTTTTTCTTGCAGAACGCACCTTTCAAGTTCACCTGGGATCAATTCTTTCCACCTCTTATCCTCAGGGTTGTGTTTTGAGTGTTACACTTTTTTTCGTAAAGAAAAATTTGATCACACCTTCTTTGCCTCCGTTGGTTCACAACTCATTGTATGTTGACTACTTGAAAACCTCTTGGCACTCCTTCTTATTGAGAAACAGTTGTAATTAGCTTTCAATTGGCTGTTTCTAATGGCATTTTACATTATTTGCATCAACTTTAAAGGGTCTTTGTTAAACACAATCTGAAACTTAGGAACCTCAAATTTTCTTGTAGATCTCAACATTAATTTCTTGGCCTCATTTTTGACAAGAATTTGAATTTTCAAGAGCACATGCAGAACCTTAGGAAACAGTGTATTCTAAAATTACATTGCCTAAAAATGCTTTCTGATACTACATGGGGTAGTGAATGCTTAGGTATCAGCAAAGCTCTTATCCAATCACAATTAAATTATGGCTCTATTTGTATATGGTTCTCGTCTGCCATTTGTTTATTGATCCTTTCATCATCAGACCCTCCATTTATATCTCAGTGCTTTTTGCACTTCACCTGTTCAAAACTTGTATGCAGAAGGGCTGAAATCATCACTGAATCTTTGTTGGCAAACATTTATCTCCTCAATATAATGCACATATTTCATCTGTTCTTATAATCCTGCTAACCAATATGTTCTCCCTGTCAAGGATGACTTTCACCGCTCATCCTACCATTATACCACCATTTGGACATCAGGGGAAGAATTTGATGGGACACTACAATTCACAGACCTAAAAATTGCAACTCTACCTAATTCACCATCTGCACACTGGAAATATTAGACGCCAAACTGGTTTTGCAGTTCATAAATAGGCAAAAGCAAAACACCCTTAATAGTATTTCTATCAAGAGTGGCATAACAAATGTTCATAGAACATTCCTCATGTCACTTAGATTTTATACAGATGGATCCAAAGGAGAGTTTTATGTTGGAGAAGCCTTTTACACTGAGAACTTTAGTAATGTTATCATCTTCCTTGTGAAGTTTGTGTTCACTTTGAACTATAGGCCATTTTTATGACTAAAATATGCATTCAAACGAAGTTATCAAAAAATCCCGTCTAAGTGATTCTGAGAGTGCTGTGTGGACACTGTGCCGTCACACTCTTATTCATTTTAGATTAGTTATAGTGTTTTAAAGTTAAAAAAAAAAAAAAAAAAAATCTGCTTAGTTCCAGGACACATCAAAATTCTGGCAGTGAACTTTTTCAAGTCTTCTGCTAGTCTGTCAATGAAAAGAATCCCTATCCCTCATTCCAACATTTATATAATTATTCATTCTCAATTGAGAACTATCTGGCAATAACAGTAGGATCAGCTTCATAATAGCAAACTTCATGTTTGTCCTGTTTTATCCTCTCCTAAAGTAGAATGTGTAAAATTCAAGAGGAGTATGTTCTTCTGGTGCATCTCTTGAATCAGATATACTAGACTAATAAACCAATATTTACTGTTTAACCCTCACGGCTGACATGGCGGAACAATTTTACACGGGTGGTGCACTGAGTGCGCCACCTCATTTTTTAGCAATCAATGTTAAATAAACTGTTATTTGTCAAACTTTTTCCTTCTAAATGTTATTGTTTGGATTCAGTAATAATTAAATAAGCATGCATCTATAAAAAATTTATTACAAAACCACTTGAATTTTTTTTAAAACTGAAAAATGAGTTTTTGTTTTCTAAACAGATATTTTGCATCAAACTACATAAATAATGTTCAGAACTTTTTCTATAGGTGTAATAAAGATATAAAAGATACATAACAAAGTGATCTAACATTTAAAAAAATGTTTTTAACAGTTTTTGCTTTGTAGATATTTTTTATGTAAAATTCACTCTCATCTTGCTCTGTAGCATTTCGTTCTTCCGAAGTAACTTCTTCCCCCATATCAGGACCATAATCACATTCTGAATCAGAATCATGCTCAATATGTTTGGATAGGAGGGTAGGTGGCAAATCGGCCCCCTCCTCCGTTGCTAAGTGATTTTTTTTTACTTTATTGTTGCATGGCGCACTCAGTGCGCCATGCCATGCGTTTGAGGGTTAAAGATCAGCTTATGTGTGCCTATGTGCAACGTTGATTTAACCATTCATCATATTTTAATCGATATAGTGAAGAAAATACAAAACTGCACATAAGTAAACAAAAGGTTCTCGCTATCATGTCTGGAATCAGGGACAGCTATTCAGCCTTATTAGGCTTCCACATTCCCGACATGCTAGCTCAGGGTGCAAGAACCTTTTGTTTACTTATGTGCAGTTTTGT
>JAFIDM010042275.1:0-17022 GCA_023159025.1 Thereuonema tuberculata
CATTCTGCTAGAAAATCCTTGATAATGTTAAGTTTACATTCAAAGATATCGTTTTCCTTTGCTTATTAGATACAGGAGAATCAGTTTTACTTCGTTTGGACGAAATATATATTTTCATATCTATATTATATATTTTCTAAATCCATAAAAAAACTAACAAAACAATCTTAACTTTCGTCGATCGTAGAATCGTAATCGTGCACGTAGAGTTCGCGCGAAACGCGTCCAACGCGTATCACAGCAAGAGAAACACTGTAGATAGCGGGCAGCAGTGTTGCCAAACGAGAAAATCAAGAACCGCGTAATTCCGAGTTCGCGTAAGTCGGGGTAGGGTAAGTAGGGTGTGATTGTCAATTAAGGTTGAAAATATTTTTCTTCTTCTTCCTTTTATCGAATTTGGCCAACTAGGGACCACGTAACTAGCTCAACCTGACAACGTCAGGTCGAGGCTAGTGAAATTCAAGAAAGGGGGGACGAGAATTATATCCCGTCCAGGATAACCCTGAGATAATAAGTCCCAGGTGGGAAACGGACGAAACACAGAAGAAGAAAGAAACAGCCATGCCGCGACCGGGATTCGAACCCGGGTACTGGCGCATCGGCCACAACGGCAGCCCGCCGGCTAAACCGCACGGCCACGCCAGCACGGCTATTTTTCTTCATTGTGAAACAATTTATTTTTTTGTTTTATTTTCTTTCCCTCTCAATAAAGTGAATTGGTGGCACATAACAATAGATGACTATAACCAATCCAATGATATGCCTGTCGCAAGGCTCGATCAGATTGTTGAAAGATGATACGTAAAGTGTATTGTTTTAGAGAGCAACGACGTACATTGTTGTCCGGTTCCGAGGTGAAAAGTCCTTTTAAACGGCTGCAAGACGATGTCTTGAAAACGGAATATATATAATTTCCGTGGTTGATCTAAGTATTGATAAATCTAATATAAACTTTGAGAAATTCTTTAATATAATTATTTCTTTGGACTGAATCGTTCTAATCAAGAAGTGTCTAGATTTTCCATTTCAGATTGAAATCCTGTCGATGCGTTTAGGCATAAAAACATGCTTGGAAGGATAGATCGAACGTCGCACAGTGGGGCACAAAGCATGAAAAGGTGGCATCAACTCATCCGTGTAATACCGAAAAGCCGAACTCCAAATTCTCAGGCTGAACTTTTCTGCTGATCCTTTCATCAATATTATTAATCCATTTTTTTTCCCCCAATGTCTGTGCTCTCGCATCTTTTAAAAATGCTAACAAGCTCTTTTCTTGTCACAAACATTGTGTGAGAACTTGAACCTAAAAATAAGAAAAACATAAAAATTGTACCAATCACATCTGACTAGACACAACCTATCAAAATATTTTTTAAAAATAAAGGAGCAAATTCGAGCAAAATATTTATATTGTTCCAAAAAGAACAGTTATCAGGCTTTCTAAGGAAACAAATACGAAATCCGGGTCAAGCTCGGAACATTAACAAATATCATGTTGTTTGAGGATAAGCAAACAAATTGTTTTGAAGCTTATTTTATCATCAGTTTAATAAATCAATATTGAATAAAGCACTACTGTTCATTACGTAATTTATTACAATATACCTCATGATGAAGCCTCCATAAAGTAGATTATTAATTTCCTTTTATTTTAATCAAAAAACGACACCGAATTAGTTGCAATTAATTAGTAATATCAACGTACGTATTGACACCATTGACAAGGAGCTAGAACTCAACCTCGGGTTAGCTCAAGAGCGACATGGGGTGGGGGAACAGAAGTTACTAACAGAAGCGCAGCACTGTGAACCATATAAATAATAGGTAATAGTCACTAAATCTTGTTTTTGATTTTTATAGTTATTGCCAACTTTTCATGCATCTTGCCCCACTGTGCGTCGTAGGGAAGTGAGGCTTATCTAGACGAGAGTTGTTCGAATACCAAACAGGGATTAGAGAATAATGATTCAATTGGGCATCAGATGGACAATACTGCGTAGCGTCATCAAATATTGTAAATAGAAATTCACTTAATTATTTGGAATTGTAAAGGAATTCCCACCAGGGAGCAACGCTAGGTTACATGATAACTAAAGATCAACGGATGTTAACTTATGAAAAGTGTTTAACATAAACTTTGACTTTATGAAGACATCGTAAATTTCAATTGATAAAATAACAGTATCAAGTTATTGCAATATTTTTGCAAGACTTTCATAGTGAAAGTGTTTAATCTGAATTTAATAATCAAAGATAAAATGCATGATAGCAGTGAACTTATGGATACATTGAATGAGTAATAATTGTTCAGATTAACTGTAATCAAGTTTATTAACAGGTGAAATACATATATTTGTAGATAGTAAATCAGCGTAAATGGAACTTTTAGGACTTGTGAAATATTAATATTGAATATGATGCAAGTTAAGGACGTTCTTTACCAGAATTCTAGATAGACAATAACTGTGAATTCAATACAAAGGGATATTTGCAAATAGTGCGTTATTGATTTAATTCATGTTAACGCTGAATTTCTTTATTGAGGAATGTATCCATACATGAGAAGTTAGTGTAAAGTGCATATGGGAAAAACTGTCGTTCATGGTACCGGCGGTGTTTTTTTTTTTCCGGAGATGAGAAATATGGCTGAAAAGGGACTATTTTCAAGAATCGGAACCGGAAGTTGACGTCACAAGTTGTAACTTCCGGATGAAATTCGAAACCAAAGACATAAAAACCGATCTTTTGCTAAAAGGAGCCATATTGAATAGAATAAATTAAATTAGGTTACCTTACGTGACGACGTCTTGCGTTTGAGGCGGATAAATCTCAGTAATACCGTTGATGAATGCATGAAACATGTTTTTGAATTTTCCTTGGTATTTCTTCCGCCATAGGAACTCCGCTAAATAGGAAGGAAATTGGTCGTCACATGTTCGTGTTCCATGTGCTCGGAACATCCGTTTAATGGCACTCCATGGCACTTCTATGGTATTGTGTTTGCTCCTGTTACTGGATCTTTAAATTGAATACTGTGATTACGGTAAGATGCTGATACCCTACATCGTGTAATGTTTTGTAGGTTGACCAGCAATCCGAAATTACAGTGATACCAGATAATATGTACTTTTTAATGAAATCCAACAACAATTCTTTCTACCTATTCTCAACTACTACCAAAAAACAATTACTCGAATCACGCTCCACACCACCAAAAATCCATGTTCCCGTCACTCTTTTACCCCTTCCATACTTCCTTTTACCAAAATGACTTTCATCGATTTCTACAATTTTACCGGGACCACCAATAGCAATACAGTCTTTCGACAGTAATTCAACACAGACTTCACGACAGAAACTTTTCCAATCAACGACAGCATGACTACCCAAATGCAACTCATCCATAATCCAATCATTCCGTGTATCTTTCACCCACAAATACGTAACTAACAAAATATCACAAAAGGACAAACGACTCTCCTCAAACCATGATCCCTTCCTTACAGAACGTTTAATGTAATGTCGATTCTCTCCCTCTTTTACACGACAAACCCAATTATAACCATCACTAGTATCCTTCCTTTCAACCAACGCCATTTTTTCACCACACGTTGGACACTTATATTCTGCAGAAATTAAACCAACACTCATACAGAAATCAATCACATCTTTCTTACATCCTTCTTTCATTTTATAAAAAAAAACAAAATCACACAAACCATCCCGTGATTTATCCGGACCTGACAATACAGCATTCGATCCTTGAAGTGAACCTTGAAGCGCCATGTTGGAATACGAAAATAACGAAACCACGTAAAAACACAAGTACGTGCATGAGACCCACGTAAATGACAAACACAAACAACATTACATCATAAATTCATCCGCGAAGTTGTAGGCCGGAAACCAAGAAACACAAATCCCACAGTAAATTTAAACAAAGCCTCCGATTTGCAGTACCACCAAAGACATTTAAACCGTGCATATGACCTCTGCGGATAATTAAAGAGTAATTTGCTTGATATATGTAGAAATAATAGTGAAAAATTATTATTTGATAAGTATTTATTGATTTGAGCTTTTAATGTGATTATAAAAATAATTAATGAAAACTAAAAGAAGAGAAATATTTGTTGAAGAAAAAGGACGAATCGATTAACTGTAAACCGTTCTTTAATGAAATACTAAATTACGACGGTAGAGGGAATATAAAACTATGACGTCATCCAAGGAGTGATGGCGGCTCAAGACTGTTACGAGGAAGGGCAAAATAAGTAAAGATTCTTTTACGATAATGGATGAAATTAACCAGGCTTCAAATGGAAGGTTCATAAGGAAATATTAAAGAGAAAGAAACAAATAATTTTTTATTACAGTGGTTATGGTTATGCTCTTACACGTTCAACTGCGCAAAATAAGTGTAGTAGTTAATGAAACCAGAAATGAGAGTTGTTGATATAAGAAATATAGACTGAATTAAGATTATTTTATTTCAGAGAAAGTAGATTAAAAGTTTTTTTTTTTGACCTTACGAAATAAACTGTGTAATCAAAATGGCAAGCCAATATAATGGAAGATATATCGATACCATATTTAATGGACATAATTATGCAACATGGCGTATCGGTATGAAAAACGCGTTCATGCGTGATGGGCTGTGGAGAGCAGCTAACATGACAAAGTCTGATATTGAGAATATTGAAGACAAGTCAGAGAGACGCAAACTTAAAGATAGAGCTGAGAAAGCCTATGGGATCATAGTATCGCTTCTAAATGACCGCACCAAACTATTAATAAAGGAAGAGAATGATCCGAATGCACTAATTAAGGAATTAGATACAAAATATAATAAAATAGATGGCCTGAAGATTATACGTTTGAAAAGAAAACTGTATATAATGTCAGAGTTCTATGACTGTGAAACCTTAGAGGAAGATATTATGAAATTGAAAGTGTCAATGAAAGAACTTAATCAAATAGGAGGTAATATCCCGGATGATGAACTTTGCTGGATGGTACTATCAGGGTTGCCAGCCGAATTAAATTCAACTGCACAATCTTTATTGCTTACTGAAGGGACTCCTGAGTTCAAATTTGATTTAATCATCGACAAAATCTTTCATGAACTTGATAGAAGGAAGCGTCAACATCAATCAAAAAAGAATAATGTGGAAATAGATACTTATCCAACAAGTGTCTCACAAGCTCCTTAACAGAAGGAACATAAACAGAAATGTTACAGATGTAACAAGCCGGGGCATATTGCTCGTAATTGCAGATTTAAAGAGAGGAACCTTTCTAAGGAAAGAAAAAGTAGCAATGTAAATGTTGATTCCTATAGAAGACAAGATAGGAGAAAATCCACAAATAGTAACTATAGTAAATACAGTGGAGTGTCATACATGAATGATAATAAATGCTTACTAGCAAATAGAGGAAATGACACGTGGCTTTTTGATAGTGGAACTACTGACCACATCTGCTGCAAGAGAGAACTATTTAGTGAATATAATAAACTTTCCACCCCTGTTGATATACATGGAGCCTCGACTAAACCAATACAAGCAATTGGAACAGGTAAAGTCGTACTAATCTGCAAAGTTTCAAGGTATAAAACTAATGAACTAACTTTACACAATGTTTACTATGTACCTGATATGGGTTTGAATTTGATTTCATCGACTCAGTTAGCCCAGAAAGGTTTCACACAAGTTATGCAAGGTGATAGCTATACTGTTTCAGATTCAAAAGGATCATGGGTCGTAAAAGGGACTCTTTGTGGTAGTTTATTTCATGCAAGGGTAAGGGTTAGAAATACACATCAAAACTCATTTGTAATGACAAAAGCGGATAGAACAACCTTGTGGCATGAACGACTTGGGCATCTATCGTACAAGAAACTAAAACTAATTATTGATGGGAATTGCTTCGTGGGATTGATACTGCACCAATTGATTTGAAATCGACATGTGATTCCTGCAAATTGGGAAAACTAACAGATAAAAGTCATTACAAGCTGAACCGTGTAAGAACATCTGAAATTATGTCAATTTTCCACACGGATGTGTGTGGACCAATAAATGTTCCCAACAATTATCATGCTAAGTATATACTCACATTTATCGATGACTTTTCTCGAAGATCGTTTTATACCTTCTAAAATCGAAAGATGAAGTGCCTCAAGTAATTAAAGCGTTTGTAAGATTCGTAGAAAATCAGATGAACAAGACGGTGAAAAGTTTTCTTTCTGATCAAGGTAAAGAGTTCGTCAACAGTGACCTAGATACATTTTTGAAGAATAAAGGTATAAGACACCAGTTTTCTTCAATATACTCACCTCAAAGCAACGGAGTAGCAGAAAGATACAATCGTTCATTATTAGACTGCGCCAGAACTCTACTTATTTCATCCAAGTTACCAGTGAGCTATTGGATTTATGCCGTTGAAACGGCTAACTATCTACTGAATCGTCAACCGCATCAAACGATTGGTGAACAAATTCCGTTAAAGGTGTGGAATGGGAATAAATATGACCCCAGTGCAAAACACATTCGGAAGTTTGGAAGTGTTGTGTATATAAAGACTCCTAGAGTACACAGAGCCCATAAACTCCAGGAGAGAGCATATAAAGGCATTTTGATTGGGTACTCACCTAAGGTGAAAGGGTACAAAATATGGGTACCTGAAAAACTTAGGGTTGAAGAAACCAGCAATGTCTATATCAATGAAAGTTTAGAAGGAGCTGAGCTTTTAAAAATTAGAGAAACGAACCCTGAAGAATATAATGGTCTGCAGCTAGAACAGAAGAGAGAAGAAGAAGATGATGACGAAAGTAATGACGAGTCAGAAAAGGAAGATAAGAAGTGTACAGATATTACAACTGATGATAGTACTAAGGAAGAAGAAGATGAGGGACATATGAAACTACGTTCCGGTAAAGTGGTAAAACCCAAGCAAGTAATGGTAAATGCTTACCATGTTCAGGTAAAAGAACCGACTAATTACGAAGAAGCCATGACATGCGAAGATTGCAAACATTGGGAAAAAGCAATTGAAGAGGAATTGCAAAATATAAACTCTCATCATACTTGGAAGAAAACACGTATACCAAGCTATGCAACTCCATAAAGTAAAATATCATCAGGATGGTAGTATAAACAGATATAAAGCAAGACTCGTTGTTAATGGCTTCACCCAGAGGAAACATTTGGATTAAGAAAAAACTTACGCTCCCACTCCCAGCATGACAAGTATCAGATTATTGTTAGCCATCGCCACTGATCATGGTTGGTACGTGGAACAATGCGACGTGACCGCCGCGTATCTATATGGAAAATTAAACGAGGAGATCTATTTATTAATTCCCCAAGGCGTGTCATGTGATAGATCAAAATACGATGGAGTGATACTAGATAAGGCACTGTACGGCTTGAAACAAGCGGGTCGACAGTGGTATCTGGAGCTAAGAAGCAAACTGAGAGAGATTGGTTTCCACAACATTGAATCGGACCCTTGTGTATATGTCAAAAATGACGGAATTGCCAAAATAGTAATTGTTGTATACATTGATGACTTTCTCGTGTTGAGCCCGAGCAAAGAAGCCATTGAAATTACTTTGCAGGAACTTGAAACAAAATATAAAATTAAAAGATTATGACAGATAAAAGAATTCTTAGTTATGAACATTGTATATGATCAATAAAACAACACAATGGAGATATCACAAGAGAAATACATAAAGGAATTATTAGAAGGCGTTAAAATGGAAAAATGCAAAGGCATTAGTACTCCATTGGATGTTAATGTGAAAATAGTAACAGACGACAACAAGACCTTAAAGCCTACGGAACACACTCAATACAGAAGCTTAGTAGGAAGTTTAAATTATTTATGCAATTCCAGCCGTCCAGATATAAATTACGCAGTAAATGTACTAGCACGGAAAAATGGAAGTCCGACTGAAAAAGATTTTAGACAATTGAAGAGAGTGTTAAGATATCTGCAAGAGACAAAGTCGTTAACGCTAATGTATAGTAGATCAAATAAGCAATTGTTATGTTACAGCGATGCAACCTGGGCAGACGACAAGGAAGATAGGAAGTCGACTACTGGTTGTGTCATGATGCTGAGCAATGGACCCGTGCATTGGGTGACACGGAAACAACGCATCGTAGCGGTTTCTAGTCAATCTGATCATTAATCTATTTGTTAGGTATTCCTATATTTCTTCTCTGGTTTGTCGGTTTATTTATTGTAATTTTCTGCTTGAAAAAGAAGTCAACGAAAAGACATCGAAAATTTTCCTTTTGTACTATTATTTTTATTGCTAATTCATACTATGTGTGTGGGTGTGTATGTGTCAAGTATTTTTTAGAAGAAATTATGGAATAAGATACATGCGCCTAATAAGGCCCGGTTCTCAAATAAGGCCCATCCTTCATTTTATTAATAGAACGATGACAATTTTACAAAATTAGTTATGTTTCGGATAAGTCCTGGCCTCTAGCGGCTAACCAAAAATTAGGTCCGTTGAAGTGGACTATTCCAACCATGTTTTTCAGTTAAACAGTAAACATCGTCCGCATTTTTAGGCAACTTAACATACATGAACATGTTTTATGTCATTTTAAAGTATGTAATGCGTAGAATAAGGTATTGTATTTGATGTTTTCCAGTTAACGTGCATTTAAATAAGTTTTAGTAACACAATGAATGAAAGTGTGATTAACAGGGAGCTCCAAATAAGGCCCTTCACTGATGAACCAAACAAGGCCCATGAGTCTTATTTGAAACATCGGTTATCGTATATGTTTTTCCTATTATGAGCCTCATAAGCACATTCTGGTAATAAAGTAATTATGTATAATGAGAAAAAAAATCCAAAAAAAATCATCAAAGCTAGTTTAAATTCTCCATTTTGTAAATTAACTAGCAGTACCCGGCTTGCGAAGCAATGCCACTCAAAGAAAGTGTTTGTGTTTTCATTCTGTTTATTGAAGTGCTTTTGGATACACAATATGTTTTGTTTTTCCGTCTGGTGCATACACGAATAAATCAGAAGGTTTTCCGACGCGTGAGCAGGCCACATATAGCTGTCCATGTGTGAATCATGGGCTTTCCAAATTTAGCCCACATACTTGTAGCGATTGTCCCTGTGCTTTGTTGATGGTCGTTGCAAATGCGAGTCGCACCGGCAACTGCAAACGTTGAAACCGGAAATACACTAATTTGTTGAAACGCACCAGATATTGTAAAATGGTTCTACTAATTCAGAAACCTTCGTGGGCGTGCGCACAACAACTCGCCAAAGTTTCATCGCAATCTGATGAATGGTATAGGTACCCATACGGGACAAACAAACAAACAAACATTCATTTTTATATATTAAGATTATTAATTTTTAGCTTAATATCTAGTTAAGACTAATTTTTCGAAATTTAGTCCTGACAAATATTTTGGTTATGTTATTTGCAACATTTATATTAATAAATATCTTATGGGGAAATCTTTTGAACTAAGTCTTTGGTGACGAGTTTTAAGATTTTTCAACTTAGATTGAATGGGTTACATAGGTGTAGTAGGGGATACTTTTAAAGTTTTGTTTTCTAGGGTTAGGAAACCGCTGAGCTTTTGTTGGCAAGAGCTAGATTACAGAATTGATGTCTGTCGAGTTGCCAGAGCAGGACATATCGAACATCTTTAAGCTATGTTAAAAACTTTATTATGTACTCTTTTCCCTGCCACGCTCTTGTTCCTGTGGGGGAGTTTGCCTTGAGGTACAGACCTTCGAAATCCCGGAGGGAATTCTGAAACACCCTGTATTTTATTTGATTTATAATATAAGTCTTCTAATTTAATTGATTTCTGCTTTTTTCCCCTTATTTATTTACATATGGGTCTTATTTGGAACAGCGGGCTCCAAATAAGGTCCTTTAGTTACATTTCAAAGTTGTATTATTACAGAAATAATTTCAAGTGCCACTAATTCTAAATTCACTTTTTCATAACATTTCAGTACAGTTTTCAGAATTTTCACTCTTGCAGTAAAAATATAAAAAATCTTTAAACATTAGGTGGGCGTTATTTGGTGCAGGTACCTGGGTGGCATTCCAATGTCACATTGCGAAGTAGTGCTTTCCTGCATTGCTTTCCTTAAACCAGTCAAAGAGGGGAGAGCTTGAGGCATGCGGGGAAGCATCGGGCAGCTAATGTGACATTGGGAATGCCACCGACAGTATCTTAGACGGAAAGAAAATAAGAACAAGTATAAAGTTTCGAATACTTAGATACAGTATTTAATGAAAATGAAAAACTAAATGAAAAAAATAAATAATCGTATTAGAAAAGCAATTACTACCAATCAAAAGGTTTACTACCAATTGAATAAAACGACAATAGGGAAAAAAAAGGAAGGAAGTAAGTAATAAAATTCAAATCTATTAAGCAGTTTATCTCCCAATACTCTTAAATAGCCCAGAGACTTAAAATGAAGTATTTCCCATTATTTGAAAATAACAGTAAAAAGAAGAGATAGGATTAGAAATGCTACAATCAGGGAAGAATTGAAGAGATACCGTCGCTGAAGTAATAGAAAGGAAAGAATTGAAATGGTTCGGAGTTAAAATGGAGGATGAACGAATAACGAAATTCAAAGCTAAACTGGAGAGAAAAAAGTAGAATTAAGTTGAGGAATAGACTGCGAACAATTTATTGATAATGTTATGAGAAGAAGATGAAAAGAAATTAGAGAAATAAGAAAAATGGATTTAAATCGACGTGCCTGACGCTATAGGGTAGAAGGGATAAGAAAAATAAGAAGCAAACGAACAATGAATTCTAATTGTTTAAGTTCGAAATAATGTTAGCAAGTTTGCTTGATGGTTCCGATAACTTTGTGATGTATAAATATGTAATGGCTTATCTTTTCCTAATATTGGTCGGTTTGGTTCCTTTGTCTTCTATTTCTAAATGTTGATTAGAGGCTGTTTGCTGTGCTTTAATTAAAGGTTTTCGTGGTCTTAATGTTACTTACAGCATTCCGCGAGAAGCCACTGCAGCTGTCCATGATAGTTACGCAGTACACCAAACCATTGGAAATTAAGACAATATTCAAACGATTAGAAAATATTCTATTCAAGGAAAACTTTTTTTTTTCCTATTTCTTACGAAATTCTAGATTTACATACCATTCTTTTGCGGAGCAACAGGTGAATGCAGCGAGTTGTCCTTCACAGTAAGACATGGCGGTAGCCCGATCATGAATGAGGATGTAGAAAAATCTTTAATAGTTCTTTGGTATGAATGTACTGCGCCATATATTAATTTTATTTATTTTTTTTAGTTGTCGACTTTTACTGTTGTAGCAGGAATAATTATATATTACCACCGAAACGGTTATTGTCTGTTCCAGGTGCGAAAGGGAGTGGATGGGTGAGTACTACCCTCTGCCAATACTCATACAAACACACAATTGGAAATTTCTGAAAAAAAAATTCATTTTAGTGATATTCCTCAATTACTGTCAATTTCAGCAGTCGTTTTTCTGCCATCTTGTAATCATTCACAAACCTGCGAAATTCTTTTAGAGAAACGAATTTACCTAAATTTATAAATTTCATAAAAGTTACGTAATAGAAAACGGTTTTCATGAATACGATATTAGGTGTTTCGGAATCGTTTTCCAATAATATTCGTCTGCATTTTCGCGGTTTGGCTTTCCATGTCGCGTTGGAAACATGTACAGATGCTTTGCCTGTAAACTTCTCTATATGTATAAGATATTCACTGCATATCAAGCGATGTTTCTATTCTAAAACACTCAGTTTGAAGACAGTCTTTTACTTGTAGGAGATCATCTTTTCAGAGGTATTTGGATTCTTCTGTTAACTAATACTTCGCCCGCAGCTTTTCAAGTTTCTAAAGATTGCTAGTCTGTTAAAAAATAAGCTGGTGCTCTCAAATTGTGGTAGTTAAAAGTTAAAGGGTTTTCCCCCAACAGGCCTATGCAGGTCCAAGGACTTGCGGGAGGTAAGGCTTCCGGCGTTTCATGACCTACGGGAATAGATTGAGGTCGGAAGCAAATTGTGGTAGTGGTAAATCTTAATTTAAGATAAGTAAGTGGTGAAGGAGTCGGTTAAAAGAAATGTTTGCGTGGTGTGCATCTGCATCAGTTTCGATTCGATCATAGTTTTTACAATCAAAGTTACAAATGTCCAAAACTTTTTATTAACATATGAGAATATGATCACAGAGAATGATCACTCGAAACTGGACATTTAAAAGTTCAACTCGATCGAGGGTGCAAAATTATCATTTCAGAGATCGTTAAAGATATAACCAACTATTGTTGAACAGTCAATGAATAATGTTGCATGCTCCAGTAGTGCTCGTGCAGTGTCAGGATAGTTAGATATATCCAATGGTGCAATGTGGAAGATACTGAGAAAGGAGGTGCATTTCTACCCGTAAAAGATCAGCCACAATCCGACTGACGTTTGAATAAACCTTCTTTGCTAGAATTGAAGTGGCTGAGTCGTGACAAATCTTGTGCAGCGACGAGGCGTATTTTCATTTCAGTGGAGCAGTGAATACCCGTAACTTTCCTGTTTGGGACATCGACAACCCTCATGTTTTTCAACAGATTCCACTGCACTTTAAAGTTACAGACTGGATTCACAGCCACATTTATCATTGAGCCATTCTTCTTCGAAGAAGCTACTCACAATGGCCCTGTTACGGTCCAGAGATATCGAGATGATCAACATCTTTTCGTACCTTCACTGGAACAGTAACATGTCCTGGAGTCAATTATTTTCATGCAAGATGAACTTTCATGCAAGATTTACAGCAGGTATTTACGCCGTATTTACAGCAGGTCCTATGATTCCATTTCACCGAGAACAGAATGATTAGTTGTACATTTCCTACCATCCTGGTCATCTCATTCTCCGCATCTTTATCTTTCTGATTTCCGATTAAGGGGATACTTAAAAAAATGTGATGAATCGAGGACATGTTACAAGTTTGGCAGCCTTGAAAATAGTAAAACACTGCATGTGATTTAAAAAACTGAGATTTCATATACTCAAAATTTCATTTGGTGCTAATCATTA
Organism: Thereuonema tuberculata; assembly: GCA_023159025.1. Classification (NCBI taxonomy): domain Eukaryota; kingdom Metazoa; phylum Arthropoda; class Chilopoda; order Scutigeromorpha; family Scutigeridae; genus Thereuonema; species Thereuonema tuberculata. The sequence continues at coordinate 13,113 of JAFIDM010042275.1, forward strand.
AATATCATCCCGTACTTAATATAAGAGTCCAGATCTGTGTCTCAATTGATTCTAGTTTTAATACACAGATCATAGTTTTTGTATGTACGAGTATTTAGAAGAAATAGTGAGTTTTCCGTAAAGAAATGAAATGATTCGTTTATTTCGACCATAAAAATATATTGAGTATAGTACGCAAATACAGTACAAATACACTTGGCCCCATCTTCAGACAATGAAGAACACTTTTTGTTGGATTTTTTTTTTTTCCTCAATGCAAGATATTTCAGAAATAATGTTTGCTCAGATCAACAGAAATATTTTGGTCAGAACTTAATGTTAGTAATTATTTCTAAGTACCTTTGCATTACAGTGGGGTACCAACTGCGGATTGACGAGTTAGAATTCAAAAGCAAGATTTTTAAACGATATGTGAATATAGTTTTCAAGGCTATGCAAGGAGAGAAAATGACACGAGATTGAAATTTGGGATACGTGATTATTACATTTTTAGCTTCAATCTATAAGATCGATTATTACTATAAGTCATAAGAATTATTTAGTAAATTTATAATTTACGATTAATATGCTAATCATTATAATCATTTGCATCATCCATATTAGAAGCAAATAAACTTCAGAACGAATTGAATGTCATTTTAAGTGTTAAGCTTTCTTCGTTTTATGAGGAGAAAATTCAGAAATGATGTATTTATGATACTTCTGTTAATATACAAGTATAACAATAATATTTTTTTAGAACAAAAAGCGACTTAAGTTTTAAGCATTAATATTTTACGTGCAGTAATTTACAAATCAAAAACGAATTTGATATAAAAAGATTAGAATCAGAATTTCATCATTGGAAATGTTAAAAAAAGTAGTAGCTTTTAGTGCTTTCAGCAATATCGGATGAGCTTCTGCATTTATTGTATTTAAGCACGCGTAAATAATAATTTTGATAATATAATTCGATTTATTAGTTTAGCCATGTCTTTTATGAATTAATGTGTTTTCTCTTGCAGCTGTTATTAGACAAGCGTGGTGATGAAGTGATGTGATAACACCTATTTATAACACTATAAAAAGATTACTATCTGGCCATTATGCAATGATAAGAAGAATGGAAGGGGATGTAAACAAAACTATCAAAGATAATTACAATAATTTATATAAATTCAGGAATGTCATTTCCGTTAAAATGGCAGAATAAAAATGGCTTCCTTTATGTAAACTCAATCATTAGCATTCATTGCGAAGAAAAAAAAATAATGATTTTTTCAAACTAATAATAAAAATCTAATCAATAACTCCAGAAAAAAAAGCTATAAATAGTCAAGCCATTAATCAGACACAATATTTGAAAAAGCACAAATGAGTTGTAATTCATTTTTTAATTATGTAAAGAAAAATCATTTATATTAAAAATGAATAACATTAAATCTAAAACATTTCTAAAACTAAGAGTGCTGTATTTATTTGCATAAAATTACAGGAAAGCGAAAAATTTTGAAATGCTAATGAATTATTATCAAGAATTTAATTTTTTGGATCAATTTTTTGGATCTCCACAAAATAGGAGCATGTCGTGTTTAAGAGCTAAAATCGTTATGGATCTTCTTTGTAACAACCTACCCCCACCTCTTCAGCTTTTTTTTTTAAGGATGCTTAGATTCTAGTTATCATGATCATGGATAAATCGAAATAATCATGCCCATCTAACATTACACTTTAAACAGGAGCGCCCACGCGGGGGAGCCACGGCGCAGACAGCGCCATTGAAATTTGGGGGAGGGGGTTTCAAAAAAATCAAAGAGTGTAAAAGTCGGTTTTTTTTTGGTAGTTGATTTGGAGAATCCTTTTTTTGTTTTGGTTGTCGATTTGGAGAAATGTTTTTCTGGTTTTTGTAGGGGGGGGGGGGGGGGCCTCAAAAAGGTATTGTGGCCCCGGGCGCTAGTTATATTCGCTACGCCACTGAATGAAATGGAACTAAGCGATTTCAGCGCTCTCAGCCAGTGGCGTAGCTAGAAATTTTGGGCTCTAATGCAAATGTGGGCCAAGCCCCCCCCCCGCCCCTCCGTCAGATCTTTTGAGAGGGGGGGTGAGCCATAAGGTCTAAAGGGGTTGGGCACCTCTGCTTTAAATCTTCATTGTGCTAACCCTTTATTTCTTTTCCAATACATATTTCAAGTGGTTACAAACGTTTTGCACAAACTAAAATACCCTGGGCAAACAGTTCCATGCGGATATTGAAAAAAAAAAAGAAAAAAAAAGGTTTATAACCCTTGAGCAGATCAATAGATTTTGGCGCCATCTAAGTCTAATCCTATTTGCTTTGTTTTTGCGCCTGCGTGCCATTATGTAAATGACGTCATTATTTTTTTTTTCTTTTGAATTGGACAAATCGATTCGCTCCTCCTTCCAAAGCTCAACCAATCATCCTTTGGATTTCAGAGAATGAACTTGACATAGATATTTTGAATTATTTGTGTGATGAAAGGGCTTATTTCCCCATCTCGAATAGGATATTACAGTTATTATTGAAGGCTGCAAGGTAATTTTGAATCCTAATTTATGCTTGGCGCTTTGTAGGTTCCGTAACAATATATCGCTACTATTTTTGATTCAATAAGATCCACATTAAATTGAAAGTAGATTTAGGATGTTAAGATTATAATGAATAAGTAAAATGAGGAACAAAGGCGTAAGGAAAATCGTTGTCTTATGGAGTTATCACAAATCCAATAGATTTTAGTTCACGTTTCTACTGCATGGAATTATATCCACGAATCTAGGGGTAAGATAATCTTCGCACTACTATCACTTTTTGCAGATGTTCGGTTATTTAAAATTCATTAACTGACAAAGAAATACGAAAAATTCATTTTCTACTTGGTCAAAAAAAAGTCAACAAGGCAAATAGCCTCAGAATTAAATCTTTCACAGACTGTTATTCAAAATGTCATCAAGAAAGGTGATGTTTATGGAACCACTAAAAGACCAGGTAGACCTCCAAAACTCACACCTCGGGAATACCGGAGAATTGCTGCGTCTGATGAGATGTCCACCCGTGAAACGTGTGTTGCCAAGGACTGTATCTCCCCAAACTAAGGAACATATGGAAAAACTTAACGTCAAATAATCACATGAAGTTTGTAAAACTGAAAGCTAAACCCAAGCTCACTGCCACTCATAGTTCCAGCCGACTTGACTGGGCTAAAAAAACAGTAAATGGAATCAAGGTGGAACGAAATATTTTTTTCTGATGAAAAACGTTTCTGTCTCGACGGCCCTGACAAATATTCCGCATACTGGCATGATGTACGCACTCCGTCGAAGATAAGATTAAGCAGACAACAAGGGGGGTGGAATGATGGTGTGGACAGCATTTGGGGTAGGAGGTAAGACAGATATAGTGTTTGTGGAAGGCAAGATGGACTGTATAACATTTCAAAACCTTACGTACGACCATTTAATACCATTTGGACCCCTTCTAGGAGGGCCAGATTGGGAATATCAACAAGACAAAGCTTCTATACATGAGTCAAAATCCACCAAAGTGTGGCTTAAAAAAGAGAAAATTGATGTCGTTCCATGGCCCTCCCGTTCACCTGATCTAAACCCAATTGAAAATGTGTGGGATTGGATGGCAAACATTGTATTTGGCCGAAACAATCAGTTTCATCACTAGAATGATCTGAAGCTTGCAATTTGGAATGCTTGGTACCAGATAAAGATGTCCAATTTGAAAAAAATTAATTTGGACAATGCCTGACAGAATGATAAAAATTACAGAGAAGAAAAAAGGACCAACACATTATTAATTTCAATAATTTTCGAAATATTATGTTTTGAGTTTATATTTTCTTTACAGTTGAAAAGTTATTTTTATTTTTTAATTTAAAAACTACTCAAAATGTTTGAGATGTTT
>JAFIDM010042276.1:0-17022 GCA_023159025.1 Thereuonema tuberculata
ATTTATTTATTTATTTATTTATTTATTTATTTATTTATTTATTTATTCTTGAATGAAATGTTGTGAATGCAATTTATTTCAAAGAAGGTTACTTTAATAAAGATTCACTCGATTCTCATGAGTCAGAATTGCTTGACTTTGAATCGATTCCTTGGTTATGAGGATTCCACAGGGAGAAGTTTTCAAATACAAAAGGTAGATCCTGTCCAAAAATGTCACTAACGTTCAGAAAGATCCATTGATTAACATTGGAGATTGATTTGATAGGAACATAATTAAGAAAATAGGAAAAAAAAGAATCCTGAAGAATTGTAGAATTTGGCTCAGAGCTGTTATTATTTCAGTGAATCATCTAACGTATAGTTTGTTAACTGCATGTGTAGTGTATTTTAAAGTAATATTAAGTCAAGAAAACTTTATTTCAAATCTTTTATTAAACACCATTAATTACTTATTAATATATTTCAAGTACTGACTAAATGAAAGATGTTGCCACAGCAGTTCATGTTTATGGAGAACAATACAGAGATAATGGTTTTGTTCCAGTTGGAAACATAAGCAATGCTGTCGATTCCTGTTGATTTATAATAAAATAAGAGAAGGATCACTTATAGAAGAGTAAATAATTGGACAGTTGTTATAAACAATGTAATCATTTCCTTGGAAGACATCTTTTTTGTTGATGTTCTTTTATTTCTCTTATTTGAAAATGAAATGATTCTAAAGGGAACAGAAGGGGGTCTTTTTGTTAATTAAATAATCACTTTGTTTTTTTTTAATTAAATTTTATAAAAAGAAAAGATTTATTGTAAACAATAAGATATAATTGTGTTATTTATTTCCTTCTTAGTTTGGAACAATGGAATGGTTTGGGGTAAGTAAATATTACAGTGATTCATTGCAGGCTTCCTTTGAACTCTTTGCTTTAATTAGGAAATGGTTGATTAGATATTTTGAATTGTTTTTGTTTTTCATTTAAGATGTTGAAAGAAAGCCTTAGTTTCCAAAATTTTATTCCAATTTTTCAACCTGTGATATTTCTTGAGTGACATTGACTGATTTGTATTTTGTTTTCTATTGTAATTGTCTAATGAGAATTTTAAATCAAAAGGATACCAAGATTATTTGAGACATTTGTCATGTTGATAACAAATATAAAATGAAAATAGGAAATAATTTGAGGATTGTCGTTAAAATATTGGAAGTATCCAATAGAATTGATATCGGTTATTAATTCTTAACAATAAACTCAAATTGAAGACTAATGATTTAAAAATAATAAAAACATTGGGTTTTATTTTAATTCATTTCATTAATTTTAGAAAACAAAAATTTTACTTTGTATATTACTTTGTTTACCTACATGGGTTAATTATTATTATTTTAAGAAAATTGTTTTAATTCATATCCAGGATGGAAAACTCCTAAAACTCAAACAGAAATTTTGAGATAGATATTTAGTATTGTTTTCTGATACCTTCTGTAAACAATAGAAAACTTCTGGAAATGCAGATGTAAGATACAGTGTGATGAGTTTCAACAATATCAGGTTGAGATCATTTGGTAAAGTGAGATATAATGAAAAGAATAGGAAGCAAATTTTTACAAACTATATATTCAGAATCCCAATAAATTATGTTGTAAGAGAGTGTTGGAAAAATTGACAGCCATTCTCCACCATTGAATTGCAGAACAATTTATACGAGGGGCAGTCAATAAGTAATGCCTCCTATTTTTTTCTCCTGAAATAAGTTAGTTAAGTGAAAAAATTTGAATTTGGTGCAATTCCTCAAACCTTCTTCTCCAATCCACTGCAGTAGCAACTTTCTACGTCAACAGGTGGCAGCACTGCATCCGCTTGCAAAATGTCTGTCATCGACGTTCTTACTAGACAGCGTTCTGTGATTGAATTCTTGAATGCGGAAGGTAAAAAGCCCATTTGCATTCATGAAAGGCTGAAAAATGTGTACGGTGATGCAACAGTGGATGTCAGCACTGTTAGATGATGGGTTCGTTGCTGTAACAAAGCTGAAGGGCAAATACCATTGGCTGACGAAAAACGGAGCAGCAGGCCGGCGACTGCAGTGACTCCATGCAACATTCAACGAGTCCATGACATCATTCGGGGTGACAACAGATGAAGTGTGTCGCATTCTCTCCCTCAGTAAAGGCAGTGTGATGACAACTGTTCGACAACTGGGGTACAAAAAAGTTTGTTCAAGGTAGGTACCAAGAATGTTAACCGAACAGAATAAAGAGACAAGAAAAACAATAGCCTCCGAACACTTGCAGCACTTCCATTTGGAGGGAGAGGAGTTTCCGGAAAAAATTGTGACCGGAGATGAAACGGGGGTTCATTTGTTTGATCCTGAATCAAAGAGGCAGTTAATGGAATGGCATCATACAAACTCACCTAGGAAGAAAAAATTCAAAATGTGCGATCAGCAGGGAATGTTATGGTGACAGTGTTCTGGGATGTAGAGGGTGTGATTATGGTTGATTATTTGGAGCAAGGATGCACAAGAAATTCTGTCCAATACATCACAACCCTCAAAAAGCTTAAAGCACGTCTTCAGTGAGTTCGCCCAATAAAAGCTATGGCAGATGTTCCTATACGGCCCTGACCTAGCACCGTTAGACTTCCGTCTGTTCAGGCCGCTAAAGGAAGCTCATCGTAGGATTCACTTTGAAGATGAGGAGGCCGTGAAAATGTCCTTGCGCCAATGGCTTAGGAAGCAAGACCATGCCTTTTACCACGCTGGAATACATGCCCTTGTTAAAAGGTAGACCAAAACTGTGGAAATGGACAGAGATTATATTGAAAAGTGACAAATTAATCGTCAATGTTGTAGTTTTCAAGCTATGTAATTGCATTTGAATTTCTTGACAATTAAAGGAGAAAAAAATAGGAGGCATTACTTATTGACTGACCCTCGTAGTAAACAATTTATTTAGTGTCTGGAAAATAATCTTAAGAATTAAGAAAAGAAAATTTAGGTAACTTTGATACGCTTTGTACTGCTAAGCATAGCCTATGTTATTATCATTTAAACACCATTGCTGATCTCTATGCAACTTTCTCTACAGAGATTGGGAATTGGTACCAAATATACTTTTGCTCAGTTTGAGCCTGACAATTCCATTGACTGTACTATTTCCTTTCTGCTTCCAAGATGACTCTTTTCTTGATTCTGATGTGAAACCTTTCTCTTAATATTACTACAGCTAATGCAGCAGTCCTCAATTTGATGTTTTCTATTATAATAATCACTGGTTTTGTTAACCAAGTGTCTTATTTCACAGACCATCTCTGATCCCTCTGCTCTTACTTCTCTTCTGACTTCTCTATGAAATGGTTCAAGTGACAATAATATCTTTCCTTAGATCTTTGTAATATTCCTAGTATTGTCAGAATCAAGATGGTAATTCTTAAGTCTGGGTTTTTGCTGACTTAATATTATCATTTGTGTTCTGTTGCTCTTATTGTGGAATGAACAGATCTGATGATTTTTCTCATTGCAAAACGAAATATTATATTTAGGAAGTTGTTGTTGTTGTTATTATAAAACAATCCACAGGCTCTTTGGTCATCAGCCTTAATAGAAGAGAATGGGTTTGTCCTGTATTGTCAAAAAAAAAAAAAAAAACCCATTGCCCTGAGTACATTAGAAAAAGGTTTATATGAAACAAACATGTAGCCCTTCTCATATCAGTTGATTCACTAAAGGAAGAGACATCTTTTTTTATCCAATGTTCAGAATTGTTGAGAACAATTGTTTCATTTGATTTGTATTATGACTGAATTTATTTTTTTCATTTTGATTGAGATGACTTTTTTAAAATTCTATTTTTAATCCTAATAAAGCTTCTGTATTTTCCATGGTTTTGGTTAAATGGATGAGTTAATCATTTAGATTGAAAATGTTTAAATTTTACTTGAAAAGATAAGATTAATTAAAAGAACATTGCTTTGTTTTTCAATTATTTTATTTCCACTTAAATTGTTGTCCCTGGCGAATGAGTCGTTTTGATTCGTACTTTTTGTACAATTAATGAGCACTGCGCAAAAGGGCTTTTGAAATTGTCTATTCCTTAAGGATTCATCATTATTTCTTTCATTTGAATCATTAAGAAGGAAATAACCGACAGCAAAGTAATTTAATCAAAATGGATTTCTTTCTTTCTTTTAATCTCAAACTCAATTCACAGAACTGATGACAGTGTATTCGTTGTAGAGATTTTATATAAGTTAACAATGAGACAAATAGAAAATTAGGTTACAATAAAAAAAAAGCTTAAGATAAAACACTTGTGAAATCCAAATCCTCCTTCATTTTAATTTGTATAAAAGAAACGGTTCTTCGTAATGGGTGATATTTTTATTATAAATCTGATCGTGTTTGAAGAAGCAACTGTAACTCAAATCACTAACATTGGAAGGAAATGTGAGCCAAAGAAACTTGTCCAAAGGTGAAGTTTATGATTTTGATGCTTGGGTTTTGGTTCTTTGTGAATTCAATTCTAACTATTCTTTGAAAACATGTTTTTCTCTTCAGTTAGAAAGTTGTAGGGTTTTGTATTTATGTTAGATTGAGAAAGAGAGCTGTTAAAGGACCCCTAACACCCCACTCTTTTTTTAGAGAAAAGACTGTGGTAAAAGATCACTCTTGGTACTCCAGGATTTTCCAGCTTGTTTTAATCAAGTTTTAAAGGAGAATTTTAATCATCAGTATTGAAATCATTGCAGTATTCAGTACTTCCTTATTAGAAAGGAATGAAATTGATTTTTATATTGGAAAAGAAAAATAAGTATTGTTGAACATAAAAATATTATTCCCTTGATATTTGTATTATTAGCAAATAATAAGCAAAAAATGTTATAGTTTAACAAACACTCTTTGACAAAAAAAAAACAACAAAAAAACCAAGCACCCGGAAGGAATCATCTAATCGTGATGGCAGTTGGTTTGTGCAATGTACATGTATAGGAGAGAAAATCATTACAATTCCAGAACAGTTGGACCATTTATTCAGATAAAACAGCTACATGAATGGCACAAGTCCGTATGTTGTAGCACCACCCCTGACTCGCATTACAAATGGTTACCCGGTGTGACATCTATACATACAGTTCACAGATAGTGTCCTGAGGTACACCATGTCAGATGGTATTGAATTGATGGGCCAATTGGGAAACATTACGGGATGGATGTAGACAGCGTCCCATCGTGGCCTAACATGTTCGATTAGCAATCGAGCTGGGCATGGAATGGTTTCAACATTACAAAGGCAGTCCTGGAAGAACTGTTTGCAGCTGGGCTTTATCCTGTCGAAATATGGCCTAGGGATGCTGCAACACATGAATGACAACACATCAGGTCATAGAATGTCATTGATGTACCGTTGGCCTTTAGAGTGGTATAGACGACTACCAAGGGTGTCTGGCTATCACAGGAAATTGCTTCCCAGACAGTCCCTCCCAGTGTGCAATCCATGTACTGTTCCACGTTAAAGTAGAATCTGTGCGCTGATCATCGGCTTAAAGTGGAAACCACAACTCGTCACTTAAGACAACAGGACTCCACTGGACACTATCCCATATTGATCAAATCAGAACCACTTAGGTGCCAGCAATGCTCGGTGGTCAGTGGTAGGCAGTTGAGTGGCCTCCTTGAATGCAGTTCTCATGCCACAAGTTGTCTGGCAATGGTCCGGATTGTCATCTCTGTACCTGTAGACACCACAACATGGTCACTGATGAGCACAGTGATGAATTCAGTACTATTTCTGCGGCTCTTACAATTGCTAGATCCTCATGTTCCGTCATCTCCTTTGGCAATTTACTGGCTGCTGAGCTAAGCCCTCCTCAATCCACTGGTGTCAATATTGATTTCCATGTAGCTCCTTCCCTAATGCCAGAAGGCCACATGGCAATTTGACGAATGCCCTCTTTCAGTCCAATGAGATACTTGTTTGCTCAAACTCACTCAATTACTTGTAATGTTTAGGAATCCAATGTTGAGGCATTTTCAAAGTCCCTGAAGGTTAATGCAACTTTAATCTGCTGTGGGCGAGCTTTGCTCTTGATGTATCCTCTTCTTTGTTCCATTATTTAGTCATTGGCTGTGATTTTCTAATCATTTTCATATTCGACCCTCTGAAGTATTTGCATTGCAAGTTTGTTGGGATGCTTTGTTTAATTTATCAAAGAGTGTATTTCCATCCTAAACCACAAAGTTATCAAATAAAATTAAGTATTTAATACTCAATGTTTGTCTGCCTTGTAAAGGCAACTGAGTATCCTCCTATAACTAAATATTTTACAGTTAATTATTAAAAATTCTTTTTTACTAAAAAATTCAGTTCTATTTGAATTTCTATTTTTATTTATTAAAGTAATTTTTTCTTTTATGGGAAATGCTTTGTTAAGAATTGTTATTTATTTAAGATTTTACTATTTTTTATTTTTTGTTTGGGGTGGGGGATAGACGGTTGTTTTCGATTTTATTGAATTTTGAAGATTCTAACATTAAATCTTAATAATTTCTGTTTTTAGGTTCACAAATATTCTACAACGGTGTTGTCAGCTATGGTGGCTGGTTTAGATGACAAAGATGATCCCCATGGAGATATTACTTTAGAAGCTATGAGTGGATTATCAAAAGTCTTGGCAGAAATTGAACCACGTTTAGTTAGTCCAGTTCTTATTAATATTGCTCTGAGGATCCGCTCTTGTTTTGAAAATGTAAGTAATTTTTTTCGTTGTTATTTTTAAGGAAAATCATTTTTCTGATTGGAAAATTGATAACTTTGTTTCTTAGATTTTAAGCTGTTATTTAAAATGGAGGGAAACTTTGAAAATCTGTGAAATAACAGCAGAAATAGGTGATAAAATGGAAACAGGAGATTTTAAATGAACTTTCTTTGATATATGCACAAACACACACACAATTTTTAAAAAGTAACTGACGCCAAAAGTAACTGTGCTTCTGTTTTTGCAGAAAAGTAATTGAATTATAGTTACAATAAGTACTGTTACTTTTGATTTTAACGAAAAGAAAAAAGAAGTCCTAAGCTGCTGAATTTTACATTTTTAAAATATGTTTCTCGCTGATTTTCTTTCTTTATATTTGATGTATATGTAAGAAAGTTTGAATTGTTGTTGTGTTGTAATCCTTAACAATTTTTCTAGTTTAGTCTTTAAAGTGTTTATATTTTGAAATCTTTTATATTAGTACAACGAATAGAGGTGTTTTACCTTACAAAAGGTCCGGTAGTTCTAATTTTTTGATATGTTGTCTAGGATGGTTAGTGCTTAAAATGCAAAATGCACAATTCCCCCCTCGCCGTGCCCGCTGCCATCTTAAAAACCGAAAAAATTGATAATTTCTGTAGATTTTGGCTTATAACGTCGTTTTGGTGCATTGTAGCTACAAATTAGTTCTATGCAATGTTGTAGAGAATACAATTTCCTACAATATAGTTTTAAAATTTTGTTTCTAGGACTGATAGTTACGGAGATATGCACTTTTTGAAAAAAAAAAAAGCAATTTCCAGAAATTTGTAAATTTCTAACTTTAGGACGCTGTAATTCAGTTATGGCCTATTCTAGGGAAACAAGTATCAGAATAAAATGTATAGGGAATTTAATTAACTACAAAACTCATGTATAGTTTTATGAATCAACCCTACGGAGTGTGGGGTAAAAAAAAATCAAGAACAACGGAATATTGTGGTTTTTGCTATTGTGATGCACTAGTCCAGCAAATAAGAGACCAAAGAGGGGGGTACCTTAGAAAAGGTCTGGTAGTTCTAATTTTTTATGTTATTATGTTGTTATTATGTTGTTTAGTATGGTTAGTAATATATCTCATATCATAACATATCTCCATAACTATCAGTCCTAGAAACAAAATTTAAAAACTATATTGTAAGAAATTGTATTCTCTACAACATTGCATAGAACTCTTTTGTAGCTACAATGCACCAAAACGACGTTATAAGCCAAAATCTAAAGAAAGTACCAATTTTTTTTGTTTTTTTTTTAAGATGGCGAGGATGGGGGAGGGGGAATTGTGCATTTTGCATTTTAAACACTTACTAACCATCCTAGACAATATATCAAAAAATTAGAACTACCGGACCTTTTGTAAAGTAACCACCTTTTTTGGTCTCTATTTGCTGGACTATATTGTAATTGCAACATGAAGTTTTAAAAATTATTTTTTGGGCCACACATTGAAAATTAATATTAGATCTTTTTCAGAAATTGTATTTAGATTTTTTCCTTGTCGTTATGTTTTAGTACATTTGCAAGTTAGTAGTTGTAATGTTATGAAGAGTAAAAATTAAATGTAATATATATTTTGCTACTATTTTGCTTCCTCAACTTTTTGCAGCAGATCACTACTAAAATTGCAAAACAGACTTCTCTTAATCTATGATTTCAAGTAAAACTGACTGAAACCAAATCAATCTGTTGACAGCCAACCTGTTTTAGGGAGAATGATTATCTCTGCCACTTCAGTAAAATTTTTGTTAACTTTGTTGACATTTTAACTCCAGACCAAAGACTTGCCTCTGTCTGTTTTGGTGGATGCTTTGTTTTGCTTTTCAATTATAAATTTAGTTAAAACAAAAATTCATTTTAATTTCAATTTAATGCCAGCAAATAATATCAATATTAAGGCTAGCAAATGTTGCATTTTAATTCATTGGTTTTAATAATTATTGAAGAATCAGTTCACTGTTGTTATCTAATTCTTATGCGATTAAAAAAATAAAAAGTCAGTAAAATCGGTGTATTTTGTTTCTTAATACAGACAATGGAAGAATTTAAAAGGATGCTTTGCAGGCATTGTCCATATTCTTGCTAAAATTCTTGTCAGTTGTTTATGTGAGAGTAAACAAAAATAAATTGAAAAGGATTGAAAATTAATAGAGAAGTTCATTTCTCTGTTAGAAGTAACTCAGTTGAAGTTAATAAAGTAAAAACATCACTAAAAGTAACTATTACTATTAGGATAGAATCCATTTCAACACACACCTAAGAATACATTGTCCAAAATTCCATGACATAGTAAATGAATAAACTGAAGTTGGGATAAGATCAGTGGTCATAAAGAGTCCTGTGGATTTAGAGTAGAATGACCACAAATGAGGAAATAATATCAGTAGTAAGATGAATCTTCCTATCTGTTTTAGCTAGAGCATAGCAAAAACATAGAATGTGGTCGGGAGTTTCTTGATTCACATTTTCTGCAAATACTATTCTGGCAAATTGATGCACTTGTCTATTAAGAGAAGACCGATCTGTAAAGAGCATTCTGCAGTGTTTCCTATTTAACTTCGTACTTGAATTTGCCCATACTGTGGCTAAATAAACAATTTAGCTCTTCTTCTGCAACATAATCGAATACCTGGGAAAATGTTTTGCGAGGGATTCATTTACCAAGAAAAGCCTGAATAGGGTTGAGGATTGTAAAGAAGTATAAAATAACCTTTGTTGGCCAACTGATCGTTTCCATCAGTGCCAACTCTGTACAAATTTATCTTACGAGACAAGTTAAATCCTCCCTATCTTCAACAATAAGCTGTGATTTACAAACAGAACTGCTCAGAGTGTGCAACGCAGCCTGGCTATTTGAGCATTGTCACGAGATATAAGAAAATTAAAAAAATTCTTAGTGAACAAAAACAAAAAAAAATTATGATAAAAACACTCTGCTACCAGCTCGTTTTTGAGAAAAACGATCAAAAACAAAATAAAAAAAAAAGGTATAAGGCAATAAGATAAATGTCAGGTAAGAAGATAAAAAAAAAATGCACACCACACCAAGATCTAGGCAACACACACAAACTTTTATAACATTCAGTTCAACTAAAGGAATAAAATACAAAAGATGTAGCTAAAGATTACTTTCCTTTTTTCTTTCTTTCATACATTTAAGAAAAAAAATTAAAATAAAATAAAAAAATTGAATAAATGTTAAATGAATATGAAAATTAAAAATTATTCAGCCGATTGTCTCTCTCTGTCCAACAAAAAAACTCTTTGATACAAGATTAATAATGGTGTAATAAGAATCAGTCTTTGCAAATTGGTAGCTAACACACACACAGTCTTTCTTTTTCTTATTAAGAAAGTTTCACTGTCTAAGAAAAATAACTTGCATTTAAGTTAATATTGAGAAAGTTTTTTTCTTTTCTTTCAGTTTATCTCAGTTTCTTTGTCTTTTTGAAGAGTTATGTTTTTTCCTTTTTCCTCTTTCGTAAAATCAAATTAATACTTTTTCTGAAAGAGGGCTAATGGTGGAGAAAAAAAAAAAATATTGCTAGCAAACCTTGTACGTACTTTGTTAATAGACCTATTGAAAATTATTCACTTATGCTTAACACTGTTTTTTGAGACATACCATGGGATCGCAGGTTCTCATAGAACATCGTATGGGCTCCTTGCGATTACACATCAGACGCACTGTTATCGTGAGAGAAAACACACACTACCTGAGGTGACATAACGAAGCACTAACGAACACTTTTCCACAGGGACCCAAAATGGTGATCGACTGGATTACTATTTGTCAGGGTCTTCTGTTCTTCTCTTTTCTTCACAACATCGAAGTAGTGCATTCCGGTCAACCAACATAAGCACTCAAGCTGGCCTGGCATCTTTCCGCACGGATGTTGCTTCACTGAGGGCATCCTGGCACGGGCTCCATGTCGTACCAAAGGACGAAGTCTGCTCAGACGTAACTTCGCGCTCTTGACGTTCTTCCATGGCAGATACTTGGGCGGCGATTCTTGGCTTCTAGCGTTAGGCACTCCAGATGCGCACCCTTTTTCTTTTAAGCACTTGACTCTCTACCATCTTCAAATTCTTGTCGAAGAAACGCGAGTCATTTCACTTGATTGACGGCTCGGGAGAATCAGTAGGGTAATCCAAATGTGAGCTACGACAACCATATCAGTGTTGTCCTGCTCACCATCAAAGTTACACACATACTGACGTATGTATACTAATACAATAAACAAAAGCACATGACAGAGAACAGCCAATCAGACAAACGGATACAAAATTACAACAAAACTGTGACAAAGTAACACAAGAGAGAGTTAAAAAAAAAAAAAAAAAAAAGAAAGAGTAAAAGGGAAGGAAAAAAAAATGAAAACGGACATTAAAAGGAAAGAAAGCAAAAATTACACACACACACACACAAATATTTAGGAAATCAGAGCGGAAATAGAAATGAGAGAAAAAATTCAGAAATAAATAAAATGAAAAAAAAAAGTCAACAAAAGGAACCACCAAGCATCAACACCAAAATGTGGGCTGAGGGAGGAAATCGTGTCTCGTGAGAAAAAAAAACTAAAAATGAACATAAAAAATCGTGACAGCATATAAAGGCAGTTCTATTGACATAATGATGTTGGAGGTTTTCAGAAACCATTCTGTTCCTTTGTTTCTTTTGAAGTAGTCTTCCTAGGCAGAGATGAGGAAATTGGAAAAGAAACGTTTTTTAGTACCATCAGGATAAAGGACAGGAAAAGCATCTTTATAAAACTCCCTTGGGTTTCTATGTTTGGTAAGAATATAAGGATTCTCAAGGATATGTCAATGAGACTTCTTTAGAAAGCTCTGTTGTGAGGGCGTCACTTCCCTATAAGGGGTATCAAAGGGTGGGAATTGAACCTCTATTCATGATGTCCACATCAACAAGAAAGTCTTTGTGTAAAGCCAACTGTATCATTGTTGAATTTCTTCATGTTGCTACTGGAGATTGTTTGTTCTCATTTCTTGACTCTCACTATTTCTGCTTTGCAATGATTCTTCTATAAAATGTACTTTATTTTCTGACTGTTTGTGTAAGAATTAATTATAAAAATGAAATTCTTTTTTATAAAAATAGAAATAAAAAACCTTTTTTATTATTAATCCAAAGGTCTTTTGCTTTGTTGAACCTGAGTTATTTTCCTTCTGTGAACACAGTCCTTATTGGTTTCATTCCTCTACCTCACTTCTATCTCCTTCTCACTGTTTGCTGTTCGTTACAATAAGACTCAAATCACATTCATTTCTGATCTGAATTGAGGTTCTTTTCTACAGCGTTTGTGACTCAGATCATGCTTTCATTTGCTTTAATGGTTTGGCATCTAGGAAAGTTACCGTTCACAGATGTATAGTCCACAAATCATTGCTTAGAAAACATGTCACTCAAAACATGAAATATAAGTCTCTATTGCAAATGTACAAGCTAGAAAATTGAAAGGAGCAAAAACGAAGGCACAACGCAAATAACAAAGAGAGGAAAGGATTCGCACCCTGAGTCTGTCATCGGGAAGAGAATCCTTTCCTCTCTTGTAATTTACAGTTGTGCCTTCATTTTTTGCTTGTTTCATTTTATCATCAGGCACGTAAAATCTTTTTCTTTAATGAATTTATGGCATATTTCTATTTTAAATGCCTTTATTAAATTCCTCTTGTGCCTAGCCATGTGCAAGCCAAGGAATAAATGTATCCTTGATTGATACTAATTAATTGTTAGGATTTCTAAGGGGGAAGGTCCCATACTCGGGAGCAAGAACTGAGATTACTGCCCCCACGCACCTTCTGAGTCTGTCACCAGGGAAGTTTGGCTGGCTGATGAGTCCTAAAAAGAATGAAACAGCCCATCCCAGTCTCTTCCCGATGACAGACTCAGGGTGCGAATCCTTTCCTCTCTCCTTATTTGCGTTGTGCCTTCATTTTGCTCTTTTCATTGAATCATCAGGCACGTAAAATGTCTTTTTCTTAAGCTAAAAACTTAAAAAACAAGTAATATTGAAGAAAATGTTTTGATTTTTTTTTTAATATAGCTTAAAATGATTAATTTTGAATCATCTGCAAATGATGAGAATAATGGTCTTTCTATTAATAGTTTATTTGTAATAGATGTCAATTTGTACGTGGAACTGTGTTGACAATGAATTGTGGAAAGTGAGTTTTTCAATGGATTGGTTTGTGTTTATTCTTTCTATGAATTCTTTTCCTTAATCTCTGTCTTTTTGTAATAGAATATTTGAAAGTAAATTTTCTAATTAGGAATTGTTAAGATCCAGTTGGACCCTTTTTTTTTTCTATCTAGAATTTCTCATCAATATTTGGGATTAGCTTTAGTAAGGATTCACACTTGGGAATTCTGTTGTACAGAGAAAATGTGAATTAACAATTTATTTAGTAATTGAAATATTTTCAAAAATGTCAAGAGTGATTAATGCAAGTTATTAGAAATATATTTTTTTTTATTTCAAATCTTTATTTATAACCTTTTTCTTTTTTGACAAATTAAAAAAAAAAAAAAAATGGAGATACAATCAATGATATTTGTAAGTGAGTTTTTGTTGATAATTGGTGAATTGGGGCCTTCAAGACCTTCTCGATTCATACAAAAGATTATTCTGAAACATTTAGAAGCTATTGTATGATTTAGAGTAGATTAATGGTGGGATCAGGGTTCCAGACCCTGTTCACGTCAACCTAAAAGATTTATTGTGCTCCCATTTTCGCGTTGTTAGGGAGTTCCGATACCAGTGAACTTTATAAGTTCCAGTATCTTACTTCCCAAACTTGCGTCAAATTCATCTCCCGGCTGTTTGCCCTCAAATACCCTTCTTCTCCTAAAGTCTAAGGATTCGCAGTCCAAGATGAAATGCTTGGCTGTCTCCGGCGACTGCCCGCATAATCTGCAGCTGATGTCTTCTTGAAGTACACCTACTACTGTCAGATGTTTCCTGAAGTGGCCATGTCCAGTGATAAACGATATGGTTAATCAAAGATTAGCTCTGTCAAGTCTAATCAAGGACCTTGTAAGTGAAGTTAAGGGTCCTTGCACTAGTTTTCCCCAAGGTTTGGCCAGGAAAGAGATTCCATCTTAGTTTGTATTCTCTTTTGGCCCAATTGTGCATTGTGCTCATAGCTAGATTCCACAAGCTGGTTTGGACCAATGAAGGGAGTTTCAGCCCCCTCTTTTGCTAATTGGTCCGCTTTTTCATTCCCATCAAATCCCCTATGCCCTGGAATTATTGTATGATTTACTCATTGTTTCAGAGGCAGAGGAAATCATAAGTAATACGGTCTACTATAAATTGAAATGGAAAAATATATAATTCTATAAAATAAGCTTAATATTTGCAGTGTTTAATGGAAAAATTACTTATAGAAAAGTACATCATTCCATTTACAAAATTGTAAAGTTATAATTTTGTTTCTTTCAGGTTCGTCAGGATGTGAGAGCTGCTGCCTTCACACTGTTTGGTGATTTATCTCGATTTGCTAATGGGGAATCCCAGTCACCCTTTATTGAGCAAATTCATAACAATTTAGTTACACTTCTTTTACATTTGAATGATGAAGACAAAACTGTAATAAAGGTTAGCTAAAATAAATCTCTATATTTATTAATTATGGGCAATAAAATGGGAAAGAAAAAGAAAGGTAGAAAATAGGTTTCTGTGAGATTTCTACAGATATTTTCTGATATTTGTTGTTCTCTTTTTACTTTGGATTGGTTTTTTAAAAATGTAAAAATATTTTCTTTTTCATAATTTATTGTAGATTTCTTTGCTATGGAAGTTGCCTTTCATTTCCACTGATACCTTTTTTCTCCCATTTCAGAAACTTTCTCATTTTGCTTATTAAATAAAATTTGAATAAAAGTTCAAATTATGTTATAAATTTATTAATAATTAAAAAAAGATATTTCCCTCAGTTTTGAATCATTAAAATTTCCTATTTTTAAACAGTAATAATCATAATAATCACTAATTGAAAAAAATTGAGGTTAAATCGAATCCCCCCCCTGAAAAACATTGTAACTCAAAAAACATGATATTGGAGTTTAACAGATGAAATCTATCCACATGCCTTGTAGTAACTGTGAACATACTTTTATTATTTTAAATTGTTATTTTTTGTTTATTTTGACGGAGTTACCCCTTCCCAATCAGAGAAAGATTTTGGTTTCATTCATTTGACTCTGATCTTATGAAGAATAAAGATAAATGGGATTGGTTTAATGAAGTCAGTTCTTTTCTATTTATTGATAGAGAACCCTTTATCTGAAATGCTCGGGACCGGAAGGGTTTCTAATTTGGGATTTTTCTTGGATTTTGGAAAGTTTGTATATTTGCATCTCTAAAATGGGACAGCTTTGGGATGGGAGCTAAGCCTAAACACTGTTTCCATTTACATTTCATAATAGAAGTTAAACCTGAAGATAGTTTTATATAAATTTTTAATAATTTTGTAAATGTACAGATACAGGTAATGACACATTACACAAAAATATAATACTTGGTAAGTGATGCACACACGAAGGTGTTACTATGACGACTGCTGACCACAAATTGTAGTGCGTCCTATCAGCACTCAAAAAAACTTTCTGATTTTGTAGTTTTTCAATTTTGGGTATTTCAGATAAAAGATTCTCAATCTGTATTAGAAGAAACTTCTTTAAAAAGATTAGCTGCAGTAAAATAGGAATAATAACTGAATAATTTTATATTTGATTTATAAAACTGTTAAATATCAGTAAAAATATGTTCTATACTAAAAATTAAAAGCGATTTTAAAAATGCCACTTTTATCAATACAAGAAAAAGAACTCTGGGATTTTCAATGAAATTTATTTTATGACATTTTGAAGCAGAAATATATGTTGCTTATATTGTATTATCAAAGTACAACGATTACCTGTTAGTATAACTCATTGTGTGCATCATTTACAGCCCAATAAATATCAAACCGAAATTCCACCTCAGACCACACTCGGAGAAGCATATCTATAGAAATTGCTTCTATGGTTACTGTTATTCTATGGTGCAAGTGTGAAAGGGACTGGATGTTTTTGTGATACACAATGTCTTTTACTTGGCTCCAGAAGAAGAAATTCATTAGTCAAATTGGGACTGCCTGGTGGCCATGTAATGGAACCTCCTCTGCCTATCCATTTTGCTGGAAATCAGTTGTTGAGAGTCAATGCATAATTTGGTGGGGCTCCATCCTGTTGGAAAATGAAGCCCTCCACATTCTCAATCTGGGAAAAAATAAGTTCTCTAGCACATCCAGATGTGCCACGTATGTAATTGTCTGTTCGTACAAAAAAAAAGCCCAACAGTGTGATCTTGCATGATGACGCATCAGACATTGACTTTCAAACTGTTAAGTACGAACTCTACCAGTTCGGGCAGAATTTCGGATTCCCATATCCAATAGTTATGGCGTTTCCACAATTCCATGCACTTAAAATGCTGCCTCATCAGCAAATAACATCCTCTGGACATAGTTGTCGGGTTCAGCAATGAGGTCTAACTTCCAACCAACCAACCAGGCCTAACTTGTGGCCTATCAGTAGGCTGGATGTAAGCTGCAGTTACAATCGCTTGTGCACAACATCAGGCACAGTGCTTTTAAGAATGTTTTAAGAAAGCACATTATGAACTAAACATTTTGAACTACACTAGAAATACAGTCAAATTCTTTCCATGTTTTCTGCACTTGTAGGCCTACCTGGTGAGTGTCCTTTTAAAACACTCCAAGAACTGTTGATGCCACTGATGGAGGCATTTATCACTCTGAGCATTCCTACTGCCTGAAATTCCTGTCAACAATTGTCACTGACTTTGCTTCTGTAACACTTGCAGCGTTTTCTCCTGTGGCAATTTCAAGAACTGTTGATGCCACTGATGGAGGCTTTTATCACTCTGAGCATTCCTACTGCCTGAAATTCCTTTCAACAGTTGTCACTGACTTTGCTTCTGTAACATGTGCAGCGTTTTCTCCTGTGGCAATTTCAAGAACTGTTGATGCCACTGATGGAGGCTTTTATCACTCTGAGCATTCCTACTGCCTGAAATTCCTTTCAACAGTTGTCACTGACTTTGCTTCTGTAACATGTGCAGAGCTTTCTCCTGTGACAATTTCAAGAACTGTTGATGTCACTGATGGAGGCTTTTATCACTCTGAGCATTCCTACTGCCTGAAAT
>JAFIDM010042277.1:0-17020 GCA_023159025.1 Thereuonema tuberculata
ACGTTCTTCAATATTTCAAGAGTCAGAGTGATGAAATATGAATTTCTCAAGAGCTGCTGATGCCGCATTGCACAACTCTGTCCGCTTAAACGGTGAAGGAAATTGTCCCCGTGCGGTCTTTTCGCGGGAAATCTTCACCACTCCCCACATCAAGTGGATTCGTTTAAAGCCAGTGGTGGATGTGGATGACTTTGAGTTATATATTGTTAGAGCCACTATCAGCAAAAATATTCGTTTTTAGAATGAATAATTGATATTATTCATTCGAAGCTTCACTCTAAATCTTCAAATTTAGAATTAATTTCCAGATATCTTTTAAGTTCTGGAAATTAATTCTAATTTTGAAGATTTTTTTTTAAGTAATTTAAATTATCATATTAAAAAAACTAAATAATGATTTTCCAATTAAAATTATAAATAAATATATTTTACAATTTTAAAATAAATTTAAATTTGAAATTATTTAAATTTTTAATAATTTATAGTTAAAGATATTTTTATTTTTTACAATTTTATTTAATTGAAATCCTTCTATTAAGTATATATATATAACGGATATATTTAAAGCCGGACAGTGATCTGGGATTTGAAGAAGCCAATATCAAAAAACAAATCACCGTTTCTATGGAGATATAATCATCTCCACTTCATATATATTTAATGAAAATACTTATAATAGATTTCCTAAAGAAAAGTTTTCAAAGTTATATACCTAATAAAGTTTATGTCACCTGTTATGAAATGAGTGTACCATTTATATTTTTTATCGTGATATAAATTACATTTACATTTTGAATGGATATTAAAATTTAAAGTAGTTTTTTAATAACAGATAAACTTATGAATTGGAAAATCATACTTAAAATAGGCATCAAATAAATAAAAAATGGGCAAAATGTCTATTTTAAGTATGATTTAATATAAGAATTAAGCTCCTCCCAGCGAAAGGTCGACCGTGGACACCAGATGGCGCAATAGTAGAATTTGAATCGATTGTATGTGTCAGTGTTTATGGCGGGAAAGTGAACATTTCGAGGAAGTTCGAAGATTACGGATAAAACGATATTCGTTTTATTGAACTATTCTGATTTCTCATGAAATATAATTTCAAAAATGTATTTATTTTCATTCATTTGATTCAATATAGAATGTAATTCTTAAAAACAATAATGGTAACTAAAAATTAAAATATAACTTATAGTATATTACCAATTGTTTGTTTCCTTTTGAATAGGAATTTAATTGAGACATATATTATTCATTACTATTGGTATATTAATAAATTACATTAGAAATTCTAAAATTGTATTTTATTTCTGAGAAGGTATTATCTTATATTATAAAAGCGTTATTCTGTCTGTCATAAGACTTTACGTTTTTCCAATTTTGTGACCAAACTATAAGAGATAGATTGGTCATGTAAATGGATAAAATGTAGATCTTTTTAAGACAAACAAAATGCTACAAAAATCTTTCGAAAAAAGTTTTTGGTTTCCAAGATGGCGCCTTTTAAAGGGTCAAATTTTGACTTTTTCTCAATTTAAACTGAAAGTATAAAAGATGGAAGAGAATATTATATTGAGAAAATGTTGGGTATTTGAAAGTTCTATCGAATGATGTATCACTTATTCACAAACACTTCAGCGTTTGCAAGATACATGCAAAAATGTGAATTTTCGGTGTGTGATGCCGACCCGCAATACATCCGAGTTATTCGGAGAAGCCACAACGGGCTGGGAAGTTATATATTCTCCGACGATCGCAACATTAATTTGCTAAATAAATAAAGTTTGTTTTTTGAATGCTATATATGCAAGGGTTCCGGAGCGAAGCGACGGTACCCGGCTATTATTATTATATATTATAAAAACGTATATTATAAAAACATTATTCTGTCTGTCAATCTGTAAGCAAAATGTTAAATTACAAATTACTAAAATATTACTAAAATAGAGAATCTATTCATAAAAAATGAAAATATATTAAACAACTGTCCAACTATACTGATTGGCAACGTAAATACAGATATTTTCAAAATGAATAAAAACAATACAGTACAGAAATACGTAAAACTTTGTGCAATAATGGTTTCAAAAATCGTCTTTACGGAACAACAAGAAACAACTGTTCAATTCATGGACATACGAAAACAAATATAGATCATATTTTCATAAATAAAAATGATATCAAAACACCAGGAATAATATGTAAAGAACGAATCGGATAACAGTTGAAAATGAGAAAATAACAGATCCAAATATTAATCTATAAAGAACTAATCAATGATGTTAACAAAACAAAATTCATGAAAATCTACCTATATAAAAAGAAAAGTCCTGACTCACTCACTGACTGACTCATCAACGCCCACCCCAAACCCTTGGACCTAGAAAGCTGAAATTTTGCATAGGGGTTTCCTTTAGGATGTAGACAAGGAACAAGGCCAGATTTTTTGGAATTCTTACGGGATAGGGAATAATCTGGCAAACTGACGATGAAGTGTATGGCGGCAACCCAAGGTGTGTGGCACCAACCCGCAATACACCTGAGTTAAGTGGAGAAGGCCACAACGGGCTGGGAAGACATATATTCTCCGATCTCAATATTAATTTGCTAAATAAATAAAGTTTTTTTTTTTAATGCTATAGATGCAAGGGTTCCGGAGCGAAACGACGGTACCCGGCTAGTCATTTAGATTCAGTTATTAAAGGATTCTAATGTGAAATTCATAACACATTGATATTTGACAATTATTATTAAATAAATTATTTACTTATTTTTTGTTAGGTGAAAATGAACTAATTTTATTTAGAAAATAATAGGTGACAGTATTGGAAGCTCTATTTTTTTTTTTGGATGGGCCTTTTTTTTGGTGTGTAGAATTTTTATGTTGCTTATATATGATAAGATATATTTTTTATGATTCACGAAGCAGTTGTTAAGAATACAGTAATACCTTGAGATACGAATGCCCCAACATACGATTTTTTTTTATATACGACGAAAATTTTTATATAATTTTCGCCTCGAAATAAGAAGATATTTTTGAGATACGAATAGCTAGTACAGCTAGATGTTGTGGATCTGGTGCAGAAGCATGCAGAAGAACTCCCGACGGAGGAGCTGAAGAAGTTACAAGAGATGACGCACTCAGAGGTGATGAAGGAACTCAGCAGTGATGAGAGGGTCGAGAAAGAGGAGGTGCTATCTTCACGTGAAATTCGTGATATCCTTGCTAAGTGGCAAGAAGTGTCCGATTTTGTTGAAAAGAGACACCCGGAGAAATTGTCTACAGGGAGAGCCACTGCATGTGCCTTGCGCATTTTAGAAACATTCTAAAAAAGAGACAGAAACAGATCTCTCTTGATCATTTCCTTTGGAAAAGATCACGTCTTAGTGGCGATACACCCACTGCAACTGAGGCCAAAAGGGCCAGACGTGAGAGTGGCAGTGATAGTGATTAGTCTTAGTGTAAGTAAAAAGAATAGTACATTTAGTAAAAAAATATATTACATTTATATCATGCATATAATAAACATTTTATTTATCTTATATTAAATCTACATTTGGTTGGTATTTAAAGCATGTTAATTATTTTTTTTGGGGTAAATTCCTATCACTGGAACAAATTAATTCTATTTCCATTAATTTCTATGGGAAAAATTGATTTGATATACGATTTTTTTGATATACGACGATCGTCACGGAACGAATTAAATTCGTATGTCGAGGTACCACTGTAATATGAAATTAGGTTCATTTCATGAAGTTCATTTTAATCTATGGATTGAAATGAAGATTCAAAGTGGAAATAGATTCATCGGATTCAGAAGAACTGCTGTATGAATCATAAGAATTAGTTACCGAGATAATTAATGGTTTCTACTGCAGTTTCTACCAGATGGTCTTTAGTCCAATACTCGGCTGCAATGGACCACTTGAGGTTTACGCCCCTATCGACGTCACGTATGACGTGTATCCCACAAGCGGCGAGAGCTTGTGGGAAAACAAACATATAACTTTGTGTGAATTACTTAAAAAATCGTCGATTTTTGATATTTCAAGACGGATGGTTCAGTACTGTGCAGATCCTTATTGTAATAATTCTGTAAAAACGCTTGTAATATCCTTCTATACTGTAATACTTATTCTATATCTACACCGGTTAAACAAAGCACATGGGAAGCAGTAGCCTGGTGGGATATGTTGTACCTACGAAGCCCCGCCTATCCTCATGTGGTCCATTAAATTATATCCTTCTTTGAAAATATATTGTTGTCGTCTTCTCCAATAAGCGATAATCAACTCTACATCCAATCTGAAAATTTTGGAAGGCTTACAATCGTTGCATCCAAATCAAATCTTTTAGTTCAGCCTCTATATCTACTAGAGTTAAAACAAAGCACATGGCTTTGTTTATCCCACAAGCCAAAAAGCAGACTGGTGGGATATTTTGGAACTAAGAAGCCACGCCTATCCTCAAGCGGTCCATCGGCCGACTACAGGCTTCGCTTCTCGGCGAATAGCTTTCACTGATGTTAATCCAATTCCTTTTGCAGCTGATGTTCGCTCATTAACTTTCTAATAAGATATTAATCCTGTTTCGCTGATTTTTCCTTTTCGAAATAAGAATTAACAATAACGTGCTTTGTTTGGCTTAAAACAGCGATCGGTTGATCGAGAGACACCATTTTCCATTGTCTCTCTCGACACACTTAAGTCCTGGAATGATTAAGAGATCATGGGTATTCTCCAAGGTCAAAGTCGTTCTTTCGCTGGGCCAAGTGTAAGTATCTTATTAAAGTTAATTTTGTTAAAAAAATTTTGAAGTAAAATGAAATAAAATTAATTCTTTATTTTTCTTATTAGCTCATTAAAATTTATACAGTCAATTTTAACCTAAACTTAAAAATATCTAAATTTAAATGTTTAAGATGAATATTATGTTTAATCTCAAAATCAAAAGTTTTTAAATAATATTTTAATTTGGATTTATTTAAAAGAAATAAAAACTTTTAAACTAAAGAGTTACGATCCATGTTAACATTATAAAAATTATCTTATTAAATTTTGCATTAAACTTATAAAAATCAATTTTATTTTTAAAATTAAATTGAGAAATCTAGAATAAGTTGAAGCTTTAAATTTAAATTTAATTTATCTTTTTCGATATTAAGCCAATTATTAATACACATATCAATATTATTTAAAACATTAATTTGAAAATAATTATCATTAAACCCATAAGGATAAATTGTACAATACTGAATTATATGTTGAAGTATTGTACGATTTATCCTTATGGGTTTAATGGAATTATTTTCAAATTAATGTTTTAAATAATATTGATTAAAAGTGTATTTATAATTGGCTTAATATCGAAAAAGATAAATTCCGTAATTAATCTTAAGTGTTCATGCTCTACAATATCTAGAATTGCGTAACAACAGAATGTTGAAAATTATGTACTCTGAAATTTTCAATCTCAAAAGAAAATGATCCGTGATTAACAATTCTGAAATGTAATTCTAACATTGTTTGACCAGTATACCGTACTTCAAATTTCAAATTTTATAAATTAATATATAAGTGACAGAGGTTAAGTTTTATAATAGTATAGATGAGTTACATTCCTCACTGACAGATATGTCTTACATCTTTCAGTTAAATTTATATTTACAAAAAAAGTTGAAATTACATCAATTTCTAATGGCAAATCAATCCAGTTCAGCTTCCGACTTGTTGCATTTTTAGCGACCCATTTGGGAGCTGTTGTGATAGTGACCAAAATCGGTAGCTATTGCGTTTGTCCTCTCCGTCCGTCCGTGTCTGTCCCCCCTAACAACTCCCGAACGGAAGATCGGATCGACAAACAGATTTCACCATAGTATTCAGAAGCCCAAACATCGTAGGAATGGGGTATTTTCAGGGGTCAACGCATCCCCGATGTTCGAGATATTTAGCATTGTTTTCATTGGATTTCCGCTATTAGCTTAAATGTTAGAAATGCATCTCAACCATTTGTCAGCTATATCATGATGCTTAAGGACTCAGATATACTGAAGGTTGACGGTTCGAATCCGTATATCTACTTTTTTTTTCTTATTATCCTAATGTTTTTTTTTTTATTTTTCCTTACGTTAATGTACTTCCTTTTTTTATTATGATTTTTAATTTTTTTTATTATTATGAGTCGCCCTTAAATTTATGCTTTAGAACAGTGTTTCTCAACCTTTTAGTACTTGCGACCCAATTTGCAATCACAACTCTCATCGCACCCCCCGAAAAAAAAAAACCTCCAAACCTATCTGTTCAACCAAAAAAAAACAAAAAAAAAACCTCCAAACCTATCTGTTCAACCAAAAAAAAAACAAAAAAAAAAACCTCCAAACCTATCTGTTCAACCAAAAAAAAAACCAAAAAAAAAACCTCCAAACCTATCTGTTCAACCAAAAAAACAGATCTTCTATGTGCTCGCGCCCCCCTTTAGTTTTATCGCGCGCCCCACAGGTTGAGAAACACTGCTTTAGAACATAATTATATTCACTTGTTTTTTTTTTCTTGATTTTTTTTTTTTTTCATTTTTTTTCAAAAAAATATTTATAGCAATTCGGTATTTGTAAGAAAAAGTGTATTAAATATATCTAGCTATTTGTATTGATAAATACATTGAATATTATGTAAATAGAAATTATTTAATAATATTAAAACAATACTTTTGCAATGAAAAATGTTTTCGAATAACAAAAATAAAAAGATATGAATTATTTATTTACTTAATCTTCGTGTGCGATATAAAACAATCAGTTAGCTACATCTATTATAACTGATTATATCTAATTATCATTATTAAGAAATACTCTTTATGTTGAACAGGATTTGAGAATGAATATGAATTTTAAGTTTAAGTATAATAATAGCACTGAAACCATTGCAAGACTTTATCCAAATTAACCAAAAGTAAATATTATCGAAAAAATTAAAATACTTTTTTGAGTCAGAAAGTTTTAGTTCTAAATAAAGTAGCTCTTTATCAGAAACGTAGATAAGCTAAAATCTAATCACCCATCCCCATATTATAAATATGCGGCTGACATTACATTAATGCAAAAATACATTTTACTAATGTGTGTCGCAACAAATACATGTTAAGTTTAATATCATGCAAACTTCAACAAAAAACTAATGGCCGAGTGCACTAAATCTCAATTAACTTTGATGGCTGCAGTGTGGACGTAGCTAAAATTAGTGGGGGTGCTGCTCCAGAAAAATTTTAGCCTTTGTTTTAAAATTGTGTGAAAGGAAACAAACAGAAACTTGATAAATTTCGTTTTATACATGTTTGTTTCCTTTCACACAATTTTAAAACAAAGGCTAAAATTTTTCTAGAGCAGCACCCCCCACTAATTTTAGCTACGTCCACAATGCAGCCATCAAAGTTAATTGAGGTTTGGTGCTCTCGGCCATAAGTCTTTTATTACATAATTTATTTTATAACTGATATTATAAAAATTCTATAGAAA
This sequence comes from Thereuonema tuberculata, assembly GCA_023159025.1. Taxonomy (NCBI): domain Eukaryota; kingdom Metazoa; phylum Arthropoda; class Chilopoda; order Scutigeromorpha; family Scutigeridae; genus Thereuonema; species Thereuonema tuberculata. Next base: position 7,524 of record JAFIDM010042277.1, read on the forward strand.
TATTTAAGAAAAAAATTACAGGTATCTGTTGTTTTTATTCCTTGTTTTCTTATCCATTAAATGATCTATTGTTTGTAATCGTTGACCAATTTCATTATTAGATTACTCATTTAATTTGAACTTCTGCTTTCGATGGACTCCAGACTAATATTCGTATACATAATTATACATTCAAGCAACCAAGACTGCTACAGACTGCTACAGTGGTTTTCACTAAATTTAATTGAAACTCTTCACGCAGTGATATATACTTAACCATTAAAAATGTTTCAAGAATACCCTCCTTTTGATTCCAAAACAGCAGCGTAGCTAGGTCAAAAAACGCATTTTTTTTTTTATATATGTTCTTTGGCTAGATGATGAGGAAGGGACATTTACGTTTACCTATGCGGCACTGTGAAAAGGGGCGACAAAATGGAGCTTTATTTTTATTGGAAGATACAATCTCTGCTGTTAGCCGAATGTGAAACTCTTTAAATCAGTCACTTCGTAGAAACCTTCCCCATCCGCCAGAACCACTTTTGAACCGTTGAATAGAAATTTATGAAACTTGACAGACATTTTTAAAAGATAACCTAACTTTTATATTTATCATTTTTTTTTTTTCCATATGGGTCTTGTCAAAAAATCAGATAAGTATAAGATGACAAAAATCCCCGTAAGAGAGCATTAGGAAACAAAAACAAAAACCAAATTGTAATCGATGTCTTAGCATATTATAATAATATGTTATATTTACAACATATTATAAATAAAACATATAAAAATAAACGGAGACTTAAGGTAGTATTATTTTCAGAATTTAAAATAAATAAATAAATAAATAAGTAACGCAAGATTTAAGGAACGGAAGGTAGGCTTCGGTTCTTTCAGAAATTCTTATTCTTTAATTTTTTAGCTACGTCAATATTGCAATGTAACTAACTGTTTAAAAAAAAATACTAAATAATAAAAAATTAATAATAATAAGTGAAATAAAATAAAATAATCATATCGTAATGTATACTTTATTCGTAATTAATATTTTCTTCAGCATGCTATATACATTTTATATAGCATGTTGAAGAAAGCATTATATATGTATTTATTTAATGAAAGGTTAATATTTTTAATAGCATTACAACATAAGAGTTTTTTATCTTTATTAAAGTCTAATGATATACTAGATAATAAACAGCAATAAACAACAATCGATTGAATAAGAAAGAGAAAAAAAAAATGCTGTACTTTTTATTTTATTTTTACTTGAAAACATGCTTTAAATTACATATAAATGTAAGTAAGTTTATTATTTTATTAAAAAAATGTTAGTTCATGATTCGGTGTATTTTTTTTTAAAATTAATATTATAATAGTAGTCGGATTCTTAGAAGTTTATTCTTATTAAAATGGCATTTCTCTGAATAATTCTTACAAATAAAAATGCAAAGTATTAGGTCTCATTTTATTTGCTTTTATATTTGGTATCTTCTGCTCATTAGAGAAATAACATCTGACACCGGATCTCTGCTGAGAGCTAATTTCCGGATACAGAAATGTGGCTGGGTTTGCAGGGTAACAGGTAAATTCAGATAAACGAATATCCAGTAATAACTAACCTTTATAGTAACAGAATATCTTTTATAATAATTTAAATTATTGAAGCAGACTAGAGATCGGAGCTCAAGATAGTAACAGCATCGCCGCATCGGAAAATAAAAATAAAAAAAGTTTTTCATACCCTCAACAGGCGGACACATGCTGTTGAGTTTGACTCCCTCCGCCGGTTTCATTTAATTTCTTTGAATAACTTATATTTCAAAATGCATAGACTTTTCAATCAAATAATTGATTACAAGCTAATTATTTAATTTGAAATTAAATATGACTTTTTGAAGTGAAATTTGATAAATTTATATCATCCAATCAGCTGCGTTTTTTGTGATACGTGTGAAACTATCGTTGGATCAGATCGGAGTTTACAAGACGAAAAAAAAAAAAAATCTACGTGGCGTTAAACGAAACGTCGACAGAAATGATAAAATCCGAAATTTACTGAAGTGTGTCATGTTGGGACGAAAGACTGGGTCGTGTCGTTCAGATGGAAGAAGGTTTTACATGAATGCCAGTTACGCAACTAAATAAAAATGCCGTCGATGCGAGTGAGAAGCGTTGGTTGAACACAGTAAGCCTAGTTTCCACTTACGAGTTATTTCGTCGTTTCGCTCGGATTTTCTTTAAAAATCATCATTTACTCCGCAAATGCCCTGCAGATTTGGTTTGGAAAATAAAACGCAAGGTTACATTTGTTCAAAAGTCGATTGTCGCCGGTGTAGATGACCTGTAAGACTTAATTCTCGTAAGGAAAACAAATGCACTAAGTCATTTCTCTGTCCGGTTTTACACCGGTTTAAATGGACATTTAAACTATTTTATTTTAATATTATAAACAAAGAAAAAGTATAAATAAATCATTATTCTTTCTGAAATCGGGTATTGCATATTGTTTGGTTAAATGATTACCAAAAAAACCCCCAATAATATTATAATTACTTAAACAGTTTGTAGATTTATGTCTTAAAAACATATGTCTATGGTTTAGTGATGTGATTTCATTAATTTAAAAAAATGTTGGATTGATTAAGCTTTGACATTGGTGCAGTTTCGTAAATTCGTTATATTTCTTTTTCGCGAAATATAAGCCAGTTTTTATGAGGATCTGTTGAATTCGTGTAAATTCGGAATGTTGAAACCGATTTAATTGAGTTTTATGTTCTATAGTCTTAATTTGATTTGGTAAGATTGTATGCCTAAAATCGATAAAAGGATGTGAGAAAAAGGAAAAAATTGAACGGTTAAATACTCTTAACATCTTCATACAACGAAAACTTTAGAAATTACACTTAACAGAAGAATCTATACATTTTCTTTTTTTTTTTTTAATTAATGTGAAATTGCTTTCTGTTTATTTATTTACAGTGGGGAAAATGCTACTGCCAACACCCACTTCTCTTCCATAGGCAATCTGTTGTTTATTACCTGTGATGCAAACGTTCTAGAAGACAAGTTATATAAACATTGTACCTTAGATCTTAGCTGTTAATATAAATAGAGTTTATCAGCAACCTATTTTTTATTACGCAGTTATTTAAATTTATAAATCTAAGATTAGTACATTGTTTTACAGAAGATTTTGAGCATTGTATTGTTGAGTACATTATAATACTCAAGATTGTTTCTAGTTTTGAGAAGCTTGTCAAAATTCTCAGTATATATTGAACTGCAAGATGTTGAAATGATGCAGTCGTTCATGAACAAATTTCTGGTATAAACTTTAAATTTTTATACTCATGTTAGATTGTTGATTAATTCTTCTATTAAAAGATTCTTTATTATTTGAAACTTCGATTGATTTAAAGCAATCCAAATTTAACTTACACAGAAACAACAGTACACATTGGTGATCATTGCAGGTCGTCTAACTTTCTAATTCATTCTTAAATAATACAGAAGAAAATAAATACATATCTATTATTACTTGGTCTGATTTAGTTGTGAGAATGAAGTAATCTTTTGAAAATGGTGAGAGAAAGACTATAAAGTTATATATCCAATTTTATTTTTAATTTTGTTTAAAACTGCATTTCTGTCTGTGTTCCCAAGATTTGTACTTTTAATTTTATAATTAGTTAAAAAAAAAATTTTTTTATATCATTGTTTTGATTTCTCAGTTATCTCTTAAGTCATTTTTATTTTACTTTGAACTATATATATATTTTGTTATTGTGGATTATTTAATCTGGTAAATATTTAAGCTGTTTATTTTATTTTTGTTTAATATACAGTAAAAACTGGTTTATACGTAACCCAGTTGTATGTAGTTCTGGTTTGTGCGTAATTGTTTGTAGGTCCTGGCGAAAATTGTATTTAATTACATATTAATTATTTCTGAGGTATAAGTAACTGAGTTATATGTAATTCGCCTTTATATGTAATATATTTTTTAAAATGAGATTGAATTGTACGTATTTTCAACTATAGATATTATCCAGGTGAACCGATATACAGCTCGGCATTCTGAATTGATGTATAATCGTAGTGTTCATGAGGTTTCTGGGCGGCTTTTAACATCAGCGGAATTTCAGCGTTTTGACTGGGGGGTGAAAAGTGAATAATGCTTGTCGACTGATATTTAGGTTTTTTTTTTTCCCCTCAAGTATTGGGAGGGGGGGTACAACTGCCCCCCCCCCTCAAATTCTGCCTATGCCTTTAATGAAAGGTTGGCCAGAGACAAAAACTGTGGGGAATGACTTTTGCATTGATGAAACATGTGTTCCCTTCATTTACTTCAGTCTCTCTCTTGCAGCCATGTAAAAGGAATAAAAGTTACTCTTTAGAGGAAAAAGTGAGATTTATTCGGGAAGTGAAAAGCAACCCGAAAAAATCAAAAGCAGAAATAGCGAGTAGCTTAAATATAAATTACACTTCATTATGTGCAGCAGTAGTAAGAAGGAGTCAATTTTAGAAGAATGTTGAAAGTTAGGTTCAAAATCTGTAAAGTGAAGCCGTCAACAAAAAGGAAAATTTGCAGATACGGAAAAGTGAGTAACAATGTGATGGAAAATTAGTGAATATTTGATGAGTCTTTGCTTTTCATTTATCTTAGACTGTAATTGTGTAATGGGTATACAATTTTATTCAATCCCTTAAAGTTTCTTAAAACATGAAATCAGAAAACCATAATGAAAATACACTGTTTTAATTGACAGTTTTACAGTTATGCATATCGTATGCTGAAAAATATGTATCTAATACACAAATGTTTATTACGAATGTTCTTATTTAAGTTTAATTAAAAATAAAGTTAAACCTGAATTGTAAGTAATTCTCAGTTATGCATAATTTAAAATTTTCCCTTTGATATACGTATAAACCAGTTTTTTCTGCATTAGAATATATTAACAGTATCAAGGAGCCACTTTATTTTTCATGATTATATTGCTGTTGCCCCTTGTAAGTTTTTGAGTCTTTGCATGCTGGGTAGCTCTGACTGAAGAGAGCATGATAAGCTCAAACCCATGAACTCAAAAGGCTCCCTTTATCACAAACCAAGTTTTCTATCTCAAGCATTTTAAAAGACGTGCCACTTATTTCAAAATGGTCAAAGAAGTATCAGTTTTAAGCATCTTAATTCATCAGAACAAAGGCTTTCTCATGAATTACAATGATCTGACTGGAGACAGAATGACACTAGCAATTTCGAATCCATTTTCATTTGAAATTTGACATTATGATTTTCATTGAGTTAAAAGTGTCGGTTGAATGATATGAGATCAGTAACACATTGTGCTTCTTTTGTAGACATCTTATTTAGTCTGATTAAAACTGCGAATGAAACACTATAGAGAATTGCTCCAAAAAATAAATTGTATCAGTATAATTTAGTGAACTACTTGACTTTGATAAATTGCAAGTTTTGTCTTACTTATTATTAAAAGATTACTTTTAAGTTATTAATTATTCTTTATAGAGTAGGATCCCTGTTTAGTATATGATTGCAATTTGCTTACTTTTAAAGTAATTTTATCTGCGTATGTATTTTTAATTTCATAATATTTTAACTTCCTTTCCTTTTTTTAAAGAAGATATTGTTAATTTTTAACCCAGATAAAAAAACTATATTAATATTATAAACTTTCTTATTGTAAACTCAGCATTTATTTCTTAACTGTATTTACTTATTTATTAATTTTTTTCATCTATTAGTTTTTAATCAGAAAGTAAGGGTTTGAAAGAATTTTTTCTTGTGGAACTTTCTCGTTATGGATTTTGTAAACCAATAGAATATAATAACTTATTATCATAGTTCATTATTGCTAGGAAAGTGATTAAAAAAGGGAAAAAAAAAAGTTTACAGTAACTTTGTAAAAATTGTTCTGAACTCACTATTTATCTAGAAAACAATTACAAAAGTCTACATACAGTCGGACCCCCGATTTAACGAATTCATCGGGACCGAAAATTTTATTCGTTAAATCGAGGGTTATTCGTAATATCGGGGTCCAAAATAAAAAAAATTCTGCACTTAACCTTATGGAACAGCCCTAATAAACAACTACACAAAAATATCCATAATTCGAAAATGTACATTTTTTATTCAGCAGCTAATAATACAGCGAATAATTACGCACTAGTTAATTTGAAATTTTAAAGTATGTAATGAGTAATGTTTGACAATTTCCTTGATTCCTGACTCGAAAAAGTTCTTTTTCGACTTTATGGAGAGAAGAAAATACAGCGTCATTTGTATCCTGCTGCATTAGGTATGTTTAGGTATGTTTACCCAAACTAACATAAAAAAAAAATTTTCGGCTGTTGAAATAATTCGTTAATCCGGGGTTTTTGCCTTCATTTTAATCGGGGAAAAAGAAAAATTCGTTAAATCGCGAAATTCGGTAAATAGGGGTTCATAAATCGTGGTCCGACTGTATCCACATTTAATACCAAAAGAGCACTTAAATGGCTTAAATTTTTGCAATTTGAACTAGTTTATTCTTTATACACTTTTTCAAGATATTATTATCATGAATGTTTAGATTGGGCTAAAATCTGGATGTTATTGCTAAAATCAAGTGATCATAAGTGTTGAGTGAGGTTGTGAATTGTCGAGATTCCAAGGAAACATCCTGTTTTTAGGTTATTTCTCATAGCATTTTGATAAAACTCTCGGGATGCCTTCTATTGAATACAGTTTACTTTTGATTGTTTAGAACAACATCCAAGATTAGCAGATGCTGCTTGTGAACATCAACAGCAACACCTAAGATTTCTTTTTCTCTATTAAAATAGATTCAAAAGACATAATATTCAGAATACCATCTTGAATAAGCTGCTCAACTCAAAATCACTGTTCAGCAGTATCGTCCGTTATCCACAATTGATGTTGGAAACCAACAAATCGTTAAAAAAGCAAAAAAAAAAAACCAACATTATTTTTCAGAGCTTTGCCAGTTGGTTTTTTGTTATTCCAGAAAGACTGGTTCATTACATCATGATTTTTAAAAGTGGTTACCATTTTCTTCTCTTTGTGTAGGCTTTCAGTTTTTTTAGGGAAGACATTGGATAGCACCATAGTGGTGGCCAAAAATTGCTTAACATAAGAGATAAACTGTAGCAAAACATTAACAACTATTACATATATGCTTTTGTTGTTATATATACATTTTGTTATAAAAAATTTGTGTAAATATTAAGAAATACATGTCCATAATAATATTTAGTCATGTATATAGTTTTTCAACTTTTAACTTGTATTAGTTTCAGTAATCAGCTATGAATGGATTTATACGAAAGGCGAAGCAGGGCTTCAGCTTCTGCAAGTCCTCAAACTTATCTAGGAAATTATCAACTAGCCTTGTAATTTATCTTTGTATTCTGCCAGTTTGTGGTATTTTATTTCAATATTTGGGATTTGGGAATATATTTACTCTCATTTTGTGAAAGTAACTGAAGTTTCTTGACAGTATGTCTCTTTGAAAAACTCTTTATTTTATTCTGAAAGCTTGAAGATTTTTTTCTCTCTAGCTTATATATTAATTGCGATAATAAAAGGAGGGAGTCGCACATTATATATCAGAGTGACTTGCGAGTTGCAGTTTAGCCACTGCTGATAAATGAGATTACTTAGTTATAGTTTATAAAATGTTATGTTTTATCTCATGAACATGATGATTGTTTCAATGCTGTAATAAGTCTTTGAGAAGCATAACTTAAGACTCTTTTTTATTCTGGAGTCAAAGGCTTTATGGATGCATCAGAAAGTTAATTTGCAAAATTTTAAATGATTGCTAGTAATTAATAAAAAACTTCCTAAAGAAATCTTGAGCTTTGTCCTATTCCTTGATGTTTGATGATCTTTAACCAATGCCTTCACAGCATTAAAGTATGTGGTGCTATCAGGGAAGTTTAGCCATTTAAAACTTAATATAGCCATCAAAACTGTAAATTTAGAAAACTCAATAGAACCAAATGTAGAATTAATACACATTGGTGGGATAAGTAGTGAGAGGAGTCGTTGAAAATCTTAACATAAAAACATAGTCTACAGCATTTTGGATTGCTGAACTGGTAAAAACAAACTTGCAGTTATTGCTTTTGTTTTCAGTGTTTATTAAATCAGTATTAATATTAGGCAATAAGTGTGAAACCTGGTCAAGAAGAATATTTAAAATGGGGTTGATAAAGTCTTTTGCAATTTGTTGGAACATAAAAGCCTTATAAGATGAGTAAACAGAAAGCAGAATTCACAGATTTTTATTTTTTGGTATATTCTAAGGATCTTTTCACATGAAGTGACCATGGTCGCACGGCCAGTAAATTTTGGCCGCAACAAAAATCGCGTCTCAAGTGAAAGGCTCCATTGAAATCTATAGAAGGACGATGGTTGCATGTCATGTTGCAAACCATAATTCTGGCTGCGCTGCCAGAAGCGACCAAGCGGCCATATGTGAAAGGCTCCACTGAGATCTATAAAACGGCCTGGCTATGCTACCATGGTTGCGTTGTGTGAAAAAGGTCTAAATCCATGTTTCACAACATGGGACAATTCGAAAATGGAGCAATGTGAATTTTTTGTTTGTTTTTTTGGTTGTGAAAGTAAAAAAAATGTAGGTAATTTGTTTTTTTTCTTTTTGATTGTGAAAGTTATTAGATAGGTTTTCTGCCACAGTAAAAACAGAGGAAAGTAAAAAGTCTTCAACTTATAAGCCAAATTGAGCTTATGTCAAGAATGTATGTGGTCTTCAAGTAATACCAATCCAGGTTCCTCATTAATAAATTGTTTTTTTAAGGATACAATTTTGTTTTTATAGTCGGAATTTATACTTTCGTATTTATCCAGGAAAATCATTTTAAATTAACATTACAATTATTAAACTTCTTTTTTTTTTTTCTAGAGCATTTTTATATTCAAATTATCAGGCATAGTCAATATATAAAAATCATCAGATATGGATTAACAGGGGGAAAAAAAATAAGATTTGTTCTGTATCTAATCAAGGTTATAATTTCCTCTTGTCATGTAAGAAATAGTCTTTTGGCCCTTAATTAGTTAATACTTTTTCATCATAGTAAAATAAAATACAAGAAACATTGTTAAGCAAAATCCATTTTTTTTTTCTTTTCTTTCTTATCACTGTATTCATTTGTTGATTATTAGTGAAAAAGTTTCATTCCAGAGGCTTCTATTATTTTGATCTGTTGCCAGATCCTGCTTCACTCTTTGTTATTGACATTTCACTATAGAACAGTTTTAATATTAATGACTTTTGTTTCAAAATTGGTTACTTTTTATATATAAAGAGTTGTCCAAAAAAAAAGAAAGTGCACTTTAAAAAAACCTACTGAGAGTAGGCTTGAGTTAGATTAGCAATTTAGAACAACTAAACTTTGTTGCTTGAAGTGCTATTTGTTTTTATTTATTTATTTATTTATTTATTTATTTATTTATTTATTTATTT
>JAFIDM010042278.1:0-17017 GCA_023159025.1 Thereuonema tuberculata
AAATTACACTTAGACTCATAAAATAGAAAAAAAATATCTAAAAGAGAAAAATATCCCTAAGCAGCAGATGCACAGTAACAGCTCTGACACACAACTGAGTCAACTGACCTACGCACACCCCAGCATCAGTAGTCAGTGGCTGCAAATAAAACCTTTGGGGTTTTCAGAACTTTTTGATATTCAGGAATTTAGATAAGGGATTGTGGATCTATAATTCTCTTTACATTAAGGAGAATCAACATCTTCTCTTTAGATTTAATTTAGCTTCTTTGGAGAATGAAGAGGGATAATGACTCATATGCTCTGTTTTTATTTTAACACTCTGTACTAATATTTAACATTGATGGAGTGCAAAAGTCAGTTAATAATTCCAATTAAGCATTAAGATTATGTGTTAGGGACTAAAAGGAAAAAGATAAATTATGATTTCACTTTTCTAAAATTCCCTGCATCCAAAAAAAAAGTGTCTTTCTGAAGTACATTTGATATAAGTGTTTTTTATATCAACAACAAAATGTTCATTCTTTAACTAGGGACAAGTAAAAAAAGGATGAAATTTTTCAACTACACATTTTGAAAAATATTAGCCCGTAACCTGGCATAATTTGCTTGCAAGACCTCTGGAGGCAAAAGAAAAGACACAAGTATTTCTGATTTTTACTGGATTTGATAACAAAATAATAATTATAAATAACTTTCAGTCTGGTCTAAACATGTTACTTTAGTTAGTTAAATTTGGTACATTTATTTATGGGTTGTTTATATTCATTACAGTTTGGCAGCTGAGATTATTAAGGCTTTGGTTATAGGACAGTGACGAATACAGGGATTTTTTTCTTTCCCCTCCAGATAGGTTCTATGGTTCATTCTGCAATTGGTGACCTGGTTTCTTTTTGTACTGATTAAAGGCAGGTGAGCCTTAATTGGACACTTCTACAAGTAACCGCTAAGAGTCAAGTGCCCTTTTGAATCTTTGAGCTGTGGAATGAGATCTTGTAACCCATTTTAATGGTTTCTGGAAGAATAAAAAAAAAGTGTAAATAGTATCTAAAAATAGTGTTAAATACCCATTTGTTAGAAAAATTATATGTTCCTGATAATAACTCCTTGTTGTGAACTCCTACAGCTCAAATATTTTCATCAGTAGATCTTAGTCTATTTTAAAACACTTGAATACTTTACAGAATGTATGAAAAGTAAAGCCTGCAATAGAAAGGACAGTACAGGGATAGGATAAAACAACTGGATGAATTACTCAGCAATGATATTATACTCTTTAAGCATAATATAATCAGACATTATTATTACCATTTATCCAAAACCTTTCACAAAATTCATACGAAACTGTTTTTACTCCAGATGTAATCTTTAGAATTTTTTCAACTAGCTAAAAACATTAGACAGGAATTTTTTTTTTCTTCTATCACCACTCTCGATTTACTTTACTACCTTAATATAGTAATTAATTACACAAAATTTAGAATTCTTATAGTGCGTTAGCACTTACAATTTTTATCATCATTAAACTTTTGATAAACAAGAACAAGAAAAGAAAAGATCAGGAAAAGAAAACAGAAGATAAGAAGAGATAAGATTTTTTTTTTTTTTCGCGCCCCCTTCTCGCCATTCGGTATTCAGCAATGAAATTACTGTAGCGCTCCTGAGACGTGTCCGGGGCCGCATGCGCATAGCACTTTTAACTTTTTGAATTTTGTATAAATTGACTTTCGTTTTATATGTTCACTTCACTTGAAGAGGCCATTTCTCGACGGCGAAACGTTGTGTTTATTGTATTTTATTTTGTATAAATTAATTTTTGTCTCACTTAGTCAGGTGTATGGCTTTATTTTTAAAGTTAATACTACGCAGTACACGTAAAGTTCTACATTATATGGAAAATAAATTTATTATTAAAAATTAGAAACATAAAAAAATATCTTCATATAATTTTTTGAAGAAATAACATCAGACGATCCCGTGACTTGCTCCGTCAATGCTGCTTGATTTTGTCAATCCACAATTTCAATAGCGTGGATGCCTCGGATTCACCATATTTATGCAGGGTGGAGCATCCCGTCATATTGGATTGGGTGTACAGCAAGTACAGCAGCATTTCACAGCAGACAGAATAATTAGTCGAGCGTTTCCGACGATTTGGTCAGCCCGTTCGCCTGATCTCACTCCCTGTGACTTTTGGTTGTGGGAAAATTTGAAAAGCTTAAGGCGGCCCTAGACGGTCAATCATTTTGTTGAAACGGTTGCGTCAATCATTGACGCACGCTTCAACTAATCCTTCAATCTTTTGTTCTAGATGAGCAATTGTTTGATCAAAAGATTGAGGCAGTCTTTCAATCTTTTGATCAAAACTCATTCGTAGTTGAGTTTCCATAATGGAAGGTAGCGTTCCTTTTTTTGCGAGACTTTTGGGAAATAATAGTGAAATTTTGCTTTTTTATATTATAATATTCGTGTAGTTTAACCACAAGTCAATGCTGATAATAATAAAATTGCAAAACATGAATTTTCAGTAAATGGCTATATTTAGTGTCGATTGATATTGTAATAAAATTTAAACTAAATAAATTAATTAATTTTATATTTATAAAACTGACCTTTATAATTTCTAGAACTAGGAGGCCAGGTGTGAATGAGTCATCATCAGAATTTCCCGCCAAAACGCTAACTCGTAATTCTAAGCTGAAATTTCTTATTTATTATATATTTAACTTTTAAATCTAAAACTATGAAGCTTTCGTATTTCAAAAATTAAAATATACTTAATTATCTTAATGCTAAATTCTAGGAAAGACAATAAGATTTTTTTTTTTCATAAGTTCAAATTCTAAAATTAATCACAATTTCTTTATGGGGAAAATATTGTCTCGTCACAATACATATGTTATCCTTTATTAAATCTATTATTCTTATTTTCCAAAACCAGTTATCTCACGTTCCGAATGCGTTTTGCTATGGAAAGCGAGGGGTGTGTACTCCATGTCTGGTGCCCAGAGCCTGATTGAGGGAAAGTTTGATGAAAACCCTCCTAGACGGTGAAGCGCCCTCTTCAATCATTTGCGTAAATCAAACTTTCTATCAACCACCGTCAATGATTGGCTCAAGCGTGAAACAGGTTCCTAAACGGTCAATCATGCTTGACTCAATCGATTGACGAAACCGTTTGATCATAATATTGACCGTCTAGGGCCATTTTTAGTATATCACGGAGGCGTGGATAACTTAGTAATGTTAAAGGACCGAATAATGGTGTACGTCAGGCAAATCACCAGAGATCTGTTGTGTTCTTCTGTAGGAAATGCTGTTCATATAATGCAGTTATTGGAACAGTTGCAAGGAAAACATATTGAATCACATCTATAAATGATGCCAAATCAAAATTAGAATTGATTGTAAAGTTTAGTTATTTATTACGCCCATTCATCGCGATATTTTCCCCTGGTGGCGAAATTTTGAACTATTTTTTTGTTTTCTTAAGAAATCAAAACCCCTTGGTCTAAATATTGTTCACACCAAATTTGGTGGAGTTTGGCCCAATAGGTTTTGACAATTGGGTTCTAAACACCTCCCCTTTAATTATGGCCACTAGGTATTAAATTATTTAATTATGAATAAAAGATATTTTTATTCAGTTAATTATTTAGATATTTTTTTAAATGTAAAATTCATTTAAGGAAATTAAATGTAAAACAATTAAAAATAACAGAAACTCAAATTATAAAATGAATAAGATTGGTTTAATTCAGGATGATTGAGTACAAAAAAAAAGCTCAATTTTTAAAACAATCTACCATTAATGTTATTTTACAGATTTTACTAGAAAATTTCATGATATATGAAAGTAAGCCAAGTTTCTATTGGCTTATTAATAATCGTAATGAAATTATTAAATATGCTAATAATAAAAATTTGAATGTTAATGCAGTATACTTTGAAAACTTATTTTCAAATGCATCATTAGGCTCTAAATACAACAAATTGACTTTAATTTTTGAATTTGTTAGATATTTCTAAAGATACATTTAGAATTTTTTTTAATTTACGCAACAATTATATCGAATTTAATAATGAAATATATTCTCAAGTGAAAGGAATATTAATGGGGATAAATTACAGTAGCATTATTGCTAATATATTTTTATTGGCGTTTGAATATCAATTATGTATTTTTTCTAATTTATAATACAAAAACATATCTTGTGTTACACAATTGTACCACAAGATTTACATAGAGAACTTAAAATTTCAAAACAAATATTGGCTGAAACAACACTAAAGTAGTAGTTAGCCAGTACAATATAAAAAGCAAGATAAAAAATTCAAGATAAAGTGATATAAAATTACAGTAACAAATACAAGGCAAGATACAATATAAGTAGATAACTTAACAAATACAAGACAAAGTAAAATTTAAATAGATAAAAATATACAAATTGTAGACAAATTAGACCACACATTCTGAATAAAATTCTTAAAATAAATAAATATTTCTTTGTATTTGACAAGTTTTGATAGAATAGGAAGCCAATTGGATGGTGTTATGCATCATTTGCCCAAGCGTTCAAATTCGATTTTGAGATATTCACATAAACGCAAAAGCTTATGTAATACTTCATATTTTTATGGAATGTATAGTGTTACATATCAAAAAGAAGATATTTTCAAAGATAATTCTGATTATTATCAAAATTCATAATATCCTTCATTAGTCACATGATGCAAATCTTATTCTTTACGATTAGTTGATTGCCGTTTATTCAAAATTTATTTTCATCAGAATTATGTTGAGATAGCAAACAGAAACAATTTTTTATAAAGAGTTTACACTTTTCGCTAGTAGAGGGATCAATAATCTAAAACAATCTATTTTGGCGCTTGATCAAATGATGCATAACACCATCCAATATATTGAATGAGAAACCAGCCTATTTTGTAACATCTCTGTTGAGAAAAACCAGGACAATGCAGCAGCAAATGTTCTGAATTCCGCTCTTGATAACCACAACGACAAAACCCACTATTTGCAAATTCAAAACGAAATAAATAACTATTAAAATTGCCATGCCCACTCAAAAACTGAGCTACTTTAAAAATAGAGTGGAAATGTTTATTTTGAAGTCTATGAGGGATAGTGGGGAAAATCTCTTTGCCCATTGAGCCTTATCTGACTTCAAGTACTCAGTTTCGCACCCAATATGGTATTTTGCTACTGCATCAGTTTCCAATAAGAAGCTGGTGGAGTCATTCCCAAACTAATATCAAGCCGTGTAGCAAGTTTAGCCAACATATCAGCTATTTCCTTACGTATGTTCCTACAATGCCCACGAACATGAGGAATATATTTTAATATTGTCCTGCTCCAAAGTTTAAGAATGTGTTTCCACAACAAGTTTCTCTGCGTCACTGATATCCTGAAGAATTTGTAAAGAGGACAATGAGTCACTGCAGACCAAATGTATCTGTGAGATGAAATATTTTTGTAGGCCCTGAATAAATTTTTTTACAAGATTTAAACACAAAAGATTGCATAAATGATATTGTTTAAAAGCAATTTCAACTGTTTTCGTAAACAATAAATGTCAGTCCAACTTTATTATTAATTTTATTCTCATCAGTAAATCACTGATAACTATATTCATCCAGGTTACTTTAAGCGCAATTTGCAACTGAGATTGAAATTCTATGTGAAGGATTTGGAAAATAAAATAAATAAAGTTTAGCATTTAAGGAATTTATAACAGCAGAATTAACTGTAATATCCATAGCATTTTTAGAATTTAGAATTTCCTAAGCAATTGGTAGAAAACTAGACAGTACAAAAAGAGCGTCATACTAATGGTCTTATAACCATGCACAATCCTAAGGAGAAATCTTAGGAGAAAATTCAACATTTTTGAAAAACACAAGATTGAGAAAGATGTTTTAAGCTAATTTTTTTAGAAGCCATGACTTCCACAACAGCCCATATGTAATTTGAATACCGGCTTATTTGTTAAAATAATATTATAATATTGTTAAAATAAAAAAAAATAAAAAATTGATTTACCACTTTCATAGTAGCGAGCGCTGCGGTTTCTCATTATGAAACATAATGGCAACCTGCTGCCCTAAAAGAATAGGCTCGTCAAAATTGAGGCAATATTAACGGCAGTAAAACAAATGCCACATTTTTGAAATACCCTGAAATTTTTAAAAAAACATGATTGAAAAAGATGTTCTAAGCTGATTTTTTAAAAGCCATGACTTCCGCAATAGCCCACATATAATTTGAATGACTAAGCCAAATTTTTTAAATACAAGAAAATAAAAAATTGATTTACCAGTTTCAACAATAACAATAACAATAACGGTCAATACCAATGATCCAACAGCCAATACCAGTAATCCTGTCTTCATTCATAAGAAGATTCCAGACAAAAGGTCCAGAGATAGATCTCTGTGGACATCCTTTTTCCAAGGAATATTTCCTACTAATATTTCCAAGTGTGCAGAACGTCCCTGCAAAAAGTCTTTTAATAAATAAAGTAAATTTTTTTGGAATATTAGACTTCCTGGGTAAATGTAAAATCTGCGGCAACCAATTATTATCAAATGTACTTTAATATCTAAGAATAACAAAATGGTGAAAGAGCCTTTCTTTTTACTCTTATTTACAATGTCACACAAGCGAACCAACGCATCTTCAGTGGATTTCGGAGGAGTGAAACCATATTGATCATCTTTCAAATTTTTTTCTCTCTCAAATGCCAATTTAGTCTATTCATCAAAAGATTCTCAAGACATTTGCCCAGACAGCGAAGAAGGCCAAATATTGTCAAGAAGCATTTGCACTGAGTCAGCATTTTTTGGAACAGGAATAATCTTAGCTTCTTTTCATGGGTTTGGAAAAACACCCAAATTTAGACATTTATTAAAAATTCTGAGTAATACCAAAGGACACACGTCATAAAAATTCTTCAACATCTCACTTGTTATTTTATCTGGGCCTGGAGTTTTATTTGATTTTAGCTTCTTCACAACATTATCCACTTCAGCTTATGGAAAGGGAGGATCATTACTAGCATCATACAAGTTCCCCAATTCAGCACGAATAAGAATTTTCGTCATCACTCACTTAATCCTTGGCGATTCTTTTCCGAATAATGGCATTTCATGTCTCATCAAGAAAGGATGTAATATGACCCGAAGACAACTCTAAACCAGACATCTCAATTCGTTTCGTAAAATTTGTTTTAATCCCAAATTTAAAATTTTTTTGCCAAACATTCTGCACTGTAATTCATTGTAGTTCATTGTTAGGTATCTGACAGTGTTCCAAGAGAAAAATGAAACGAACTATAAAAATAATCGATTTTTTCCCAATCCGACCAAAATGGCCTACAAAAATGAATTTTTCATCCAATTCAAATGAAACTACAGTGTTGAATTTTGGCAAATCTACTGCAGAACCTACAAATTAAAATTACCTTAAATTTCTAAAATTGAAAATGAGGGACTTAAAATCTCCGTGTTATACAGTTACTTTAAAATGTCAAAGATTGATTTACCAGGGTTGGTCCTATAGTTAAAAAGCTAGACTACAATGATAATGAAGGTAACATTTCTAAATTATTAAATATCTGCTTTTCTTTTTCTTTGAATACGCTTATTTAATTCATATCAAACAGGAGTGACTAGCTAATAGATGAATGATTTGTCTCTTATATGTGACTTCTTATTCTTGAGATACAGAGCTGTGGTATGTGGAAGTAATGTCTTAACTTAATGCAATATTAACCAAAGTCTAAGTTTTGAAATAATGTCTCTAAGTTGTATAACTTATTATAAATTGATAAAATGTTATCTGTTAATGTTGAACATTATACACTTTCATGAAGGCAAATTGTATCGGTCTAATCGCTAGGCAACATCACAGCATATTAGTGTTATTGTTTCTTCGGAATTAGGAGTTTTTTCTAATATAAGTTAGAATTAACTGAAACTGGAAGCGTTATTTCAGTTCTGAAGGAGTAATTTCAGTTTTATCTACAGGGAAGTTGGTTTTATTATGTTTTTCTTTTCTTTTAAAATATTGTACTCTCCATTTCTGCATAAGTTAAATTATTTTTTAGGGAATATTACAATGAATTCGTATATTATAAGCATTTGAGACGAAATTTTTAGACATTGGACAGATAATTCTAGTAATAAGTAAGAAACAAACCAGAAACTGAAAGAAGTAGGAAAACACAAGAAGATATACACACAAAAGAAGAAGTAATTTATTAGGAATAGTTTATTTGTAGTCCAATTGGAATATAAACAAAGAAGCAGAATGCGCCGGTTCGATTTTGTAATAGTTCTTTAATTATCTTTTCCCTCATCTCCAGCTATTAAGTCTCCATTCTAGAAATATAAGACAATGTATTTCTTCAAAAACTTCTTAGGTTTATCTAAAAGGAAAACTACAATAAATCTCTCCAGCAATCTAAGTTAATAACAGTGATATTTAAAAAAAAAAAAAAAAAAAAAATATCATGGACGAAATACTCACTCCTTTAAAGTCTCTTATCCTTTTAAAATAAGAGCAACTAAACAATGGTCGATCTAAAACTGCTTATGATCAATATATTTCAACAATGCTCTTGAAACAATATACATTTTTTATTTCTGTCACTCACACAAATGCATCTTAAAAGATATCACCTCCAGGAAAGGTAGAAATGGCAGAGGAATCTAAAGCCCTCGTGTATCGCGTTCCATTTGGCTGAAAGCGTATCGCTCCAATTGATTCACCAAGATTCCCTCTCTCTCTCTCTCTCTCTTTCCGCTTTCGAGATTCAGATGCGGTGGTAGACGAGATTCATTTGAAAAAGAAATCACTCTCAGATGAAAAATAAAAAAAAAAAAAGGCGCTCAATGGAATAGATTTTTTTTTCAGGTTATTCCAATTTCACATTACAATATTATTAAACATTGAGACGAGCCTAAGGAAAAGGGATACAGATAACGAAAAAGTTATTTAATTCATCTGCGAATTTAATTTTTTTTCCACATTTTAATAACGGATGCAACTTAACTTTCCAATTCATCAATATTGGAGTGAGAGGGACTTATTATATTTATGTAGACTCATGTCAATAAATGTTTCCAGAAAGGACCTTTTGTGCCTTGTGTGCGTCGGAGGTTTAGGCTCCCAGCGATTCCCAACCAATGGGAGTAGTTGAGGTCAGACGGTCATCCCGACGGTCACCCGAAACGCAGTATTATGTAAATATACAGAATTGTAAGTTTTGGGACTTGCTTAAAAACCCCTCCTATAAAACAACCAGATAGTTTTACTTAAATCTTTGAATAATTTTTATTAATATTATTTTGGTTTTATCCCTTATCTTTATGAAAAAAAAAATATATTTTATGTATGGAAATCAATCATAAAAAATGGACTACGATTTCTCTGCTTTAATGAATGCTCCTCCAAGAAAAAACAAAAAAAAAAACCAAACTCTCTTCGTTGCTCAGATTAAAGAACGAATGATGTCATGTTCCACAATGTGATTTATTTTTATATCCTAATACTCCACTTTTGTTTCTCTTTTATTTGATCATAAGATAAGTTTCAAGAAAAACTGACTGGTGACTTAATGTTGACTGAAATGTGGTAGGTGAATTTTAGCTTATACAGTAAAACCTCGTTAAGTCGTCACTCAAGGGACCGAACATTTTTGATGACTTAAGCGGAGTGGGCATTTTTGAAAAAAAAAAACCCACTAAAATACAATATTTTTATGAATTGCTGTAGGATTCGGTGAGAAAAACAAGATTTTCAGAAATCAATACATGCAAATGAATGAGTGGAAAATAAAAAAAAAAAACACATTTTATACTTACCACATTTTCTTTTACTGGCATTAAAATAATCCAACAGTGTTGATTGATGAAGGTGCCGATTACTGGAAATAACTTTCTTTTCTAATATACTTAAGGCTTTAAATTCTTCGTCTCTTATATCTTGAATGGATGTTAAGTACTGTCGAACTTTCTCCGGGGCTTCGATTGTTTCTGTCTTGTTAGGTGGGGTTTGATCTATATTCTCGACATGGTATCCTCACTTGAACTGTTTTGATTTTCTTCCAAAAATTCAGATGTCAAAGCTTTTACAGTCGCTTGTGAGCAGATTGCGATGTCATTATCAATGTTGATAAACGCATTAACGACATTGATGCTGCACCCTTTTTCATTTGCGATTTGCAGCAAAGTTTCAAATGGTTCTGGGTCGATTAAGTCTTCGCTGAGGATTTCTTCTGATCCTGCGTTTGCTATGAACCCTGCATGTCGGAAACAATTCGAAACACTTTGTAATGAAATGGAACTCCAACTTTTGTGCACATAGTTAATCGTATCTAAAACCGAAACTTCTAGCTTTTCGTTCCTAACCAATGCTTTTATCATGTCCTTTACAAGCATTTTTTTGTACTTTCGCTTAATGTCAAGAATTATCCCTTGATCTAAAGGCTGAAGAAGTGCAGTTACATTTGGAGGAAGAAAAACAATTACGATCGCTTTTAAATTTTCGGGGCTTACTCGCTATGAAATGAAATCACACTCAGTAGCGGTCAAGAAAAACGTCTACTCTTGATAAGAGTCGCAGCGAGAAGTGTGTAATTTCCCAAGTGAATTCCCCATGTGAAAATTCCCCGTAAAGACTAGGCTTTCTTAGAGTGAAGGGGCGGGGCTGAAAAGATAGCAGAAATTGAGAATAAAGATGCTTTTCGCCATTTTTGAGGATGACGAGTTATCCGGAGTAGAATTAAATTTGGTGACGAGTAAAAGAGGGTTATTTTACATTATTGTCTATGAGAACTTGTCGGGACCAAAGGAAAATGACGACTTAAGCTGAGTGACGACTTATACGGGTGACGACTTAACGAGGTTTTACTGTATTTCTAATTTCGACATCTTATCTCAATTGTAGCTAAACCTTTTATTTAACCTGTCTTCAAGTATCTTTCCTTTTGCTGAAATTAATTCAATTCTCAAATACTTACTAAAGTCTATCCAATTTACTCAATTCATATCAACGCTCATTCATTTCACACTGGATCACTAAACTGATTGATGTACATGGTTAGACATCAAAAGAAGCTCATTGTTTTGCTTCATACTTTTCTATGAAAATTTTTGTCATGTTAGTGGAAATTCCTGAGCAGGAATCCCCTTGGAAAAAATAACTAAAAAAGGAAAATCCTCTCTTAAAAATGCATGTCCAAAATTAACAAATTCGTTCACCGTCTGAAAAGTTGTTTTGTTTGTGAATACGATAATATTGATTTTAACCTTTATATCTCTAAAACAAAAGAGAGAAGAAAATAACGATGCTCTCTAAAGCCAAACTTTTTAAAAAAAAAGTACATATATAATTGGAAATTTTGTCAACAAATTTCGGAATTGATTCTGATTCTGCAAATTAAAAAAAGATTATTTTAAGTAATTAATAATGGAGACAAATTTCAGTTTTATCTTAGGATGTCTAAATTAAAGCAGTGTTTCTTTCCATTCAATGAAATAAACTCAGTCATCAAAAACACATTTGAAATAGTCATTTTAATAACAATTATTTTATTTGATAATGTAAGGAAGGTAATATTCCAAAGCTGCCGTGAATGATGCTCAAGCACTATGAGATATTAATAACTAGTTTGAAAATACGATATTTATATGGTCATATTCAGTTATATAAGTTTCGTAATTTTAAGATGAAATTTTTTTGGTGTACACAGCAATGGAATTACAATAAATCGGGCAATTGGAAAAAGGATATTCCTCTCTTCTATTTTGACAACAATATTTTAAATGTGGTCCCGCAATGTTCGTGTAATTCTTTTCATTCAAGAGATGCAGGATGAGAAACAAAAACTATAAGAAAAGAGTTTTATATTAATATATCGAAAAACTGTTGTTTTGTTTCATGAAAATGCAAGGCTGTACACAGCACGAACGGAAAACATTTAGAGCTCGATGTTTCTGTTTTTGCCTCATGCTCCATATTCACTGGTCCTCGTCTCAAGCGATTACTAGCGTTTCCAAACTCTTCAAACTTATTGAATGAAAGACGTTTCAATAACTATCAAGAGCTCCTTGAAAACTTCTTCCAATCAAAATAAGCTAACTTCTACTCAAAAGGAATCGATAAAGTGTGTCCAAAATGAGAATAGATCATTATTAAGAAAGTCGTTATTAATAACTATCTGTAATGAAACAAACTTTTCATGATGTTCCCAAAAGTTTTTCTGTAAATATTTACAAAAAAGAAGTACGATTGCAATTCGTTACCGCAATAACATTCCAATAATTAAAAGATACACAATTATATATATATATTGTGATAATTAATTTTATAATATTATACGTTTGAGCTTTTTAAGATGATTTAATTCGGATTTTATGGGATTCCAGAAGCTCTCAACGTTTATTTATTACGTGAAATCAGTGTCTAAACATTTAAAACATTATCACATATTTCAGATATTCTTACATTATTTCCTTTTATTAACTTTTGTAGAAACGTTTATAATACCTTTATAAAATACTGGAGGGAAAAAAAATGGTTGTGAATGAATTTCGAGATATTAAGCAAAAAAAATCTTAAAATAAATCGATGTGCTTGATGAACAAAGCATTGTAGTTAAAAAGACTTTCCATTTAACCATAAAAATCATAAAAAAGTTCTTATTTTTATGTTTTTAATGTTCAAAAATTTGTTGTGGTTTAGCGTTTAAAATGAAGTATTATCATAAAATAGGCTACAGAATTAGGTTATATCAAAAATTTCAGTTTTAGTGGAAAATCAATTGGTTTTATCACAGAACTTCTTTATGCACACTGTGCGTCGTATTCCATTAATATCAATGCAAAACCTTCTTCATCTTTCTCTGAAATTTTGCAATTATTGTGCAGTTATTGATCGTAAAATCTTTGTTGCTTTTAATCAATCTCGACAACTTTGAAGGATTATTCTTGGATTTGTTTATCAACCAAAGATTAGTGGAAACGTTTTCAAAATGACAGGATAATTGGTGAGCATTATTACTATTCATGAAATGAAAACAATTTGCTCTCTTGTTCCGGTTCTCTTAAAATTGAACGTCTATTATCAGTTATTCACATCAATTATAAATAGAACAGTCTGAATCTGAGCGCTAGTTACGGCGAAAACATAAGAAGTTGCAACAATAATGAAAGTGGGATGTAGCATTTCAATTTCCAGAAGAATTGTATAATTTCCTGTAGCGATTTTTTTCTTTTTTTAAACTGCTTATTATTTTTTTTTACCAAGTAGTAGGCAAAAAAAAAATCTTAAATCTTTTTATCACTTAATTGGTGGCATTATTTTACTGTGTGTCTGTCTACGTCTTGAGAAATCAGGTCCGATCTGCTGGAGAGGTCTTGAAGTTTTTTCCTCAAACAGGGCTAGAGTTCACCAGATCTTACGTAAAAAAAGGATTGGTTATCTTTCCATGGTTATTGGTAGAAGAACAACCAATAAGTTGTTCTGAATATGACGAATGGCTATGACCTGTTAGTTGAAACCCTTTTGTATTATATGAAAACACGGTTGATGTTATTATAATCTGAGGTAAAAGCTAAGCTTTCTATCGAAATATGGTTTCAACCTGAAAATATGGTTCTGATATGAATCTCATTGGAAATATTGGAAACAATGCTGCATAGTGTAAATTTTATAAAATCTCTGAATAATCAGAGTTTAACCCTGAAAACTACATAATTATTTTAAAAATCGTAACAAAAACATATCATCTTCTTTTGAGTTATCGGGACCATAAAAAGTATTTACTATGAAGCTGAAACTAATTGTCTCTCAACTGGATGGTGTCATGCATCATTTGACCAAGCGCCAAAATTCGATGTTGAGGTATTCGCATAAACGCAAAAGCTTATGTGTTTCTTCAAAATTTTTATGGAAGGAAGAGTGTTATCTATCAAAATGAAGATACTTTCACAGGACAATTCTGATCATTATCAAAATTATTATTATCCTTCATTTGTCAGATGATGCAAATCTTATTAGTTACGATTAGTCGATTGGCGGTTATTCAAATTAATTTTCCTCAGAGGTATGTTGAGATAGCAAACAGGAACAATTTATTATTAAGGATTTACACCTTTCGCTAGTAGAGAGAGCAATAATCTACAAAAATCTATTTTGACGCTTAGTGAAAAGATGCATAACACCATCCAACTATCCTACAAATCGAGCTCATTGCCAGACTAGTAATCTATTATGACTATTACACGTTGTATTTAAATTTTATGTAACATAGTTGATATAAAATCATGATGATGGATTGGGATCATAATGAAGACAGCAGATAAGCTTCACGTCAGATACCCTAAGATGTTATAGCACTCTAACGATTACGTCAGTTGTAGTTCAAAAAACACAACAGTGGCGTCACAAAAATATGTTTCGTAAAAGATTAATTTAAATAAGTATTTTAGGATTGATTGATGTTTTCAGCGAAATATATTTAATCCCATATTTTACTGGAACTTTGTCGAGGTTGAGGAGAAACCATGTACAGTGGTTTGAAAACCGTTTCCATGTTGTACTCGTATGTATGTTTAAAATCTTAAATTTCATGTGTGTAATTATTTTAAGTCTAAATTTCAGCCTTTTGTGTTTCATCCTTGATTGAATATATCAGCGTTATCTGTATCTCGAACTTCATCGAATGGGAAAATATATAGTGCCGTTTTGCTAAATGTTTTTGGTTCAATTCGTGAAATGGCTTTACGAATTCCATTGTTAATTTCATTAATATTTGTGAAAAAGGAGAATATGTACACGATACATAAAACAGCACAAAATAAGCCATGGCATTTCGAATTTCGGCGTTTTTCAAAAATAGTACCCCTCGATTTGTTCTCTAATAGTGGGTTTTGTCTTCTCTTTAAACAAAAAAGTGAAGTTATAGTTAGTTAAAGTTTATACTTTGATAGTAACTTTGGCCTTGCAAGTAGAGTTATTTAATAAATGCAAAATCACTGGAACGTCATCAACATAATTCGAAAAATCTAAATGTTTCACATTCAAGCTGAAAGCATATTCATAAGTTAAAAACGAAACTTATATAAATTAGAATAGAGAGTTTACACAAAAAGACCATAAACAATTAATATTATCTACAATATTTAGATACATTACATGTAATGTACAAGTAAAGAAGTAATAACAAGAAATTATTCATCACAAGAAAATTATTATTTTTCAGCACTAAACAATCGTTTTTACGGTTAGCTATATTATTAAAATGTATAGCTTCTCATAATTTATTGTTGTTAGGTTCCATCAAGTCGTCTACGACTTCTGGTGACCTCATGTACTAAGGCTCTCCAAACAGATCTATCATTTGCTGCATATCTTAGTTGTTGCAAAGAATTCCCGGTAGCTTCCTTTATATCTTCCAACCATCTTCTTCGTTGTCTTCCTCTTCTTCTCTTCCCCTCTACCTTCCCGAGCATGATTATCTTTTCAATGGAATTATCCGCTCTCATAATGTGGCCAAAATCAGCTTAAATAAATTAAATAAGATATTAGAAAGTTCGAATAACTTAATGTTATTAAAAATACATTTTTTTGTATAATGTTAGTTGCACAATTTTTGTGTAAGATTCTACTTAATAATTAAGTTCAACACATTATAAAGTAGGCATTAGAACTGAAATGGCATTTCTTATATATATCGTTAAGCTTAATCTTTTATGTAAGCTATTTTCATTATATATTATTGAAAAGAGCTGTTGATTAAAGGCGTGAGAAGCACAAAAGCATGATGGAAGTATCGCATGAAAGTTTATAAAAATTTGGAAACTTTAATGGTTATCTAAAAAGTGGGTTATGGTAAATTTTCGTACCCTTTTCATTCCAGTCGAACCCGTCTTTTTTTCCTCTGGCCTCAACGCGCAAAATTTGATGGCAAATGTAATGCATGTATAAAAAAAACACACCAACAAGCATTCTTCTCTTTACATATCACACATTACATTCCCAAACAACTTTAATAAAACGATAAAAGGTAGGAGAACGATCCACTTTTCCTCTTCATTCAGCTTGCATTTCTGCTGGTTATTACTAATTCTTTAATTCCAAATTATACAAATACGCAGAAAAGTAGGCTAACCACTTTAAAAGGTCGGAAGATAATGTCGAAAAACTTATTAAGGATCTATCATGTAACCTTATCTTTCACATTCAACTTCGAAACTTTTAAAGTAAGCTCCTTAGACATCTTTTTAAAAAGTACAAAATTCGTTTGAAAACATCAGGAACAATTTTAAGGTTTTCTCAAAGTTTATTTTAATTTTTAAAAATAACAATTGGAGTGCATTTTTATAGTAATGAGGTACAACGTTATACCAGTTGTAGTGCATTTCTAATATCGAAAGGGAACTTTGGAATTCCAGATTTTTCGTTTTCTACAGTTGGTTGTGAAATAGTCCGGATAAAAGAATTCAAGTTTTGCATTAACCAAAACAAAATTTTCGATCAAAACTCATTTATTATGTGAAAATCTTTTACTTTGGTATGCTTACCTTTGTAGTAATTTTTTTAAAGTTATCTAAATTGACACAAAAATCATTATTTTTTCTTTTCCAAATTTCTTCAAGAAATGGAAGATATCTTATTATGTAATGATATCTTAATAATATCACTGCCAGAAATAGCTTGACGGAGATTCCAAATAAAATGCTTCTACCAGACATTTTTCGTTTCAAAAACTTGATAAGAATTTACTTGGCTGAAATAGTCTCTTGCCTTAAGACGACAAGTTAGGGTTTCAGAATAAAGTAGAACTGTTGAAACTGTCTGATTTAGAATTAAAGGTTAAATGTTCAACGAAAATGCTTCTCTTCCATTAGAGCAAACCAGAAATCACTCACCCAAAAACCGCCTTTTTTTTTTTTTTTTCTTCTCGCAGTTTCTTGGAAACCGAATTAAGAG
>JAFIDM010042279.1:0-17016 GCA_023159025.1 Thereuonema tuberculata
TGTTTTCTTATTGTGTATAAGCTTTCATTAACTTCATCGTCTGTTGTCTATACAGCAATGAAATAGACAATATAGGACTAATCACTGGTAAAACTGTAATTAAAGAAATAGTGGCTTTCTTTGATTGCTGCAAACTGTACAACAGTAGCTTACACTTATCAAATTTCTTTTACAACAATTACGATTTTATTTCATGGTAGTCATGGTTATTCTATTAATATTAGTATACCAATTCTAAAATCATATAATTAAAACTTCATTATCCTGAAGATGTGCATTAACTTCGATGTGAATAAGGAATAAGTTATGGCAATCAAACCAAAATAGAATGATATAGTCTCGACTGTTTTGACTGTTATTTTAGTTTCCAGAACCTCGAAGTCCTTTCAAAGCAATTTTAAAGTTGTGACGTCAATAATAGGTTAGTTTCATCTACACAGCTTTTTCTTTAAATTTTGGAAACGAGAACAGTGTCAATAAAGAATATTCTTAAATAAAGCAATATTTGTGGCACTGCTTTAATCAATTTTTTTTATTAACTATTAAGTAATGAATTACGTTGACTATTTTAACAGCATAATCGTTAATGGAATAAAATAGGGTTTTCTTTAAATGCTTTATAATAAACATTACTAACTAAATTTTTAATTTAATCTATATTACAATAATTGTATTTATGTAGTTATATTACTTATAAAAATTTTTTACACATATCTTTATTTTAAAAATACTAGGATGTCCAGTATTTAGGCTAAAACTAACAACACACAGACAAGAAACATTTAAAAGGTTTATTGATAAAATATATTTAACGTTCAGGAGCCTTTCGGGTTGCTTTGCGGAAAACCCCTCTTCAACACACAATTACTCTTGAAAGATTCACTTATATACGTTCATGTAAGTACTAACAACCAATAAAATTAATGAAATTGCAATTAAATATCAGTTTCGAATTGGTGCCAAGCATCGTCAGAAACTATATCATAAGATGAAAAGATACTTCAACTCCTGGTGTAATTATGGACTTCTGGAAGGTACATCGAATGTAACAATCCAAAACTATTTCTTTACCCCCATGAGAGGAATCCAAAGGTCATTCTTTACGTCATTATTGAAGTCATTCTTTTCTTCGTTCTTCTATTTAATCTGCAATTATTTTTTTTCGTTATAATTGAATCTTTTCAAACGTCACAATTGTTAATGTACTTGTAAATGTTACTATTTGGTATTTAAGTGTTGTATGAACCTAATAAAACAGTAAATTAAGATGCTTTTGCTTTTGCTTTTAATTCTTTTGCTTTTAACTCTATAGGCCAGTCTTTATTTTAGCTTTTCAACAAATGTTGTCCGATGGGAATTTCCTTTTGGTATGATAAAAAGCTCGAGTGGTTTTTCTTCCGAAACCTAACAACAAGTTCTGACCTATCTGTCTATTGCCAATCATCGACAAGTTATTGGACAAGCTATTTAATTTCTTAGAAAAAATCAATTTCTTTAACGTGTTGCAATGGGAATTCTGTAAGAGTAGGTAAAACCGAGTGGAATCTTTTTATCCACACTGTGGCTCGTCATCATGGAGGATCTTCTCAAACCTTTCTCTCTCTTCTGCCATCAGTTTCCTGAGGAGGTCTTTCTTAATGTCCAATCTTAGCTCCCAAACGTCTCAGGCAGTCTTTGAAAAATTTTAAGACGGGCGGGCTTCATTCGCTGTTGATCTCGCTGGACATCACCAATGTCTTCAACACCGCATGGCATACCGCCATTCTGCGGTCTCCTTGCCAAGCTAACTGCCCAAGAATAATTTATTTTCTCATGCTGTCTTACCTTGATGACAGATTTCAATTTTTTAGTAGCTTCCAAGCCTACCAATATCGGGTGCCCCTAAGGGAACAATCTTGGACCCACACTATGGCTCGTCATCATGTAGGACCTTATCAAACCTTTATCTCCCTTCTGCCATCAGTTTCCTGAGGAGGCCTGTCTGAATGTCCAATGTTATGGTGATGACACGGTTTTTCTCATTGGAGCTTCCTCTCTCCGCAAAATTAAAAATTCTTGGAATGCTTTATGGCCCTACATGGACACCTGGTCGAATGGAAATAAACTCAAGCTGAACTTTGATAGGACTACTGCCTTCTCTTGGACGCATATCAACTTTGGTCAGCCGGGAATTAAAGTTATATCATCAATCCAGTGACATCGTCAAGGAATGGAATGGACCTGTTCTTATCAGCCTCGAGTTAATGGAATGGACCTTGTCTACCTCACGTATCGAGTTTACAGCGAACATGGACAGTTAAATTTGGGAAAGACGTTGTGAAATTTTACCCAGTAAATGCAATTCGTTAATAATTTCGCTAGCGGAACCGTTTGGGGTATTTTTATACTGTACAAACTTTTATCAGGTGCGTTGATGTTAATGTGAATATTTCAAGATTACTGCCTTATTTATCCCTCTCAAATCATCTGTCAAGAATCCTAGATTGAAGTCAAACACGATAATTATTAAATTTTCTTCCTTTGTCAAATACCTTGGTCTTATTATCAGTTCCAATCTCACCTGGGAAGAACATCTGATGAAGTTGAGAGGCCGCATAGTTTAGTAGGGAGGGGAGGCGAAAGATACTTTCCCCCATTCCCAGAAAAGTGGAAGGCCAACTCGCCTCCTCCCCCGCAAGGGCCGATGTCCCTGCATTGCATTCAACATGAACAGTGCAGCGTTCTCTTCATTTGATGGGATTCTTACGGAGGGTTGGGAAAGAGAAGCCTTTCACCTCCAAAGCGAAAGCACAACGACTTCTGCGCTGGACCAGTGATCAGTGGGCCAAAGCAATTTGGATTGTTGAGTGAACCGTTGTGAACTTTGTTAATTACTTTCCCTCGATAAAATGTTTGTAAGTCACACGGTCGTAAAACCATCAATCAATCTATATCTTACATTAAATTCTAAACTTGAGT
Organism: Thereuonema tuberculata; assembly: GCA_023159025.1. Taxonomy (NCBI): domain Eukaryota; kingdom Metazoa; phylum Arthropoda; class Chilopoda; order Scutigeromorpha; family Scutigeridae; genus Thereuonema; species Thereuonema tuberculata. Next base: position 2,959 of record JAFIDM010042279.1, read on the forward strand.
GAGAAATGTAGCATCATTTTTTATTTCTCCGAACTGACTGTGGAATATGTGAAATAAAACTTCAGTCACTGTTGCATCCAGACTTTGACAATAGGAAGCGAGGAGTTGAGAACTGCTGGGTTTTCCAAGTATCTGTGGAAAAGTAAAAACTTTGGCGTTCCGAGAGAACACATGAGATGAAAACGCAGAAATACTTCAAGCGAATTCGTTCCAGCAACCAAAGTAGCAGTTAGACCAACTTTCGTCGAAATCCTTTTGCCGTAACTAATGCCAGATACTCGTAAGCAAGTGTGTGTGTGTTAGATTGATATCATTCTACGAGAGTGAAACATTTGGAATTAGTGCTTCGTATATTTTCTTAGAAAATCTTCTTTCGAAAATAAATAAGGAACACGTGGCCCCAACAACAATCTTGGTGCTACGAACATAGCTATAAGCACTAATCATTTATTTTACAAATACCCCTCAGAGAAGCTACGGATGCTCCCATATAGAAATTTGGTTAAAATATATTTTGTATGAACTGAAAAGACAACTCTTTTTAGAACTGTTAATTTTTTTAAATTTCAATTTATGTTATTTGTGTATATAGTTTATTAATCAATAAGAAGTGATATAAATCTTTTATTCAATTTAATCCTTTTATGGTTTTTATTATTCTATTAGTTAAGAGGACTAATTTTTTTTTATTCAATTCAGATTTATATACTATTAATCATCATACTCGGGCCCAGCACATTAATAACAAATTTTATATATGTATATATAATTCTTTTATTATTAAATTTTAACTTCAAAAATAGAGTTAATATTAGTTATGCTTATAACTCAATGTTAAACCTGTTCCAAATTTGTAGCAGAACGGAAGCCATTTTCCATTAAAAGTACGAAATTAAATTTATTTTAATTTTTTTCGTGACACAAAATTAGTAGCAGAGCCCAATTACTTTTCCAATCTTCGATTTTCTTGTTCACGAGGAAAACTAACAATTCATTCGTGACAGTTTTGAAGAACTTCACAAAATCAGACAAGATGAAATAAACGGTTAAGTAATATTATCATTAGGAAAATTAATGGTGGGAGTTTAGATGTCACATTTCTCCCAATTTTATATTTTTCTCAAGATGGTATGTAATGTTAATTGAGAAGATCTGAAAATCGCCCTTACCTAACAAACTTTGCGTATTACTCATTTCAAACATCGTAAAATATTAAATAAATATCCAAAATAATTTTAAATAGCAGAGGTAAACTCAACTTTAAATTTCAACTTATTAAATTGTAAGGAAAGAAGTTTAACGTGCAGAGAAATTGTTGAGGAAAAAAAAGGAAAATCTCTCCATCATGCACTAAGTTAAAAAAAAAAATTCATCCTTCTAATTTGATCATTGACGGAAATCTATAATAGCTGTTTCACCATTGTTATGGATCTAGTTTTATACCTCGATGATAAGATCGGTGAGCATAAAACGCTATGGAACCAAAACGGCATCCGGCTGTGGGATCCAACAAAAAACATATAAACTAATGGATATCCTGTTTCAATGCAAGTAGTTCCTTTTCTTTCGTTATTTATGGTTGAATCCCACAGTCGGATGTGGTTTTCGATTCCATAGCCTTTCGTTCTCTCCGATTAGGGTTAAATCGAACTTATAATTCATAATAATGGTGAGATAGCTGCTTAATTAAACTTTTAATTTACCTTAATCAGCTTAATGCAACGGATCACCAGAATGACTCCTTCAATATTCGTTAACTTTGCTGAAAATAAGACAATCACAATAAAAACACTTTGCTGAAAATAAGACAATCACAATAAAACAATACTGATAGCAATCAAAACATCAATTAACAAAAATTAAAATATTGACGGATTTAAATCACACAATAACTACAGAAAAATCATTTTTCAATCTATATAGTATCTTTGGTGTGGAATCACAGTTCCATTTGATAATTCCTTATATTTAATTGACATAGAGTGATTTACAGAAAGAAATATAATCAGAAAATTGAAAACAGCAGCTGAGATATCATTTTTGACTTCTGATCAGGATCACAAGACTTATATTCCCGTTTTGTCTGAGGACAAGTATCATGAAAATCTCATTAGCAACAATCACAACAATCGCAACTGCTGCGGGATTAGTGCAGAACGCATACTGGTTTTGCAAAGCACAATTAGAAATTAGACTTAACAGAATAAAAATCTCAAAATGATTTATTAGGGTGGTCAATAAACAGTTCACAATTTCCATACAATAAATCTTTCTCAAAATTATATACTTCGACACTGTCCTCAATGTACAGTTTCACTATAATCTTGAAAATTGCTTAAACACAATAATAGCTTTTTACATTAGTGTGATATATCAGTTCCTTCGTACGGTATCGACTTAATAATTGAATTAGCACGCTTCTATAAATTCGAGATACGCTGGTATAAAGAATCACTAAACTTTCACTATTAAATGCTTCTTGCATTTAATACACTAATCTTGTATTATATAATACACTAATCACTAATGCACTAATATACTATCGAGTAATTCACTAATAATGGCCTATCACTTTCACCTTGCGTGATTAATAATAATATCTGAGTTATAAAGCACAAAGTTCACTGCCAACGGAAAAGTACTTGTATTACACTGCTAGTTGCACTCTGCGTTAACGAACGCTCTTCCCATCCAAAATGGAAATAAGAATCAGTACTTACAGTAAGATGGCTTCTATGGCTTATTCACCCGTGTGTAGATAGGTCCAATAATGATGATATATCCTCCACCAGTTTTCATTCGAATGTAGTATCCACTCTGCAATCCTCCTCTTGGAACAGGTTTGGAATTGGCACTTCCTAAGTATGGTATGGTTCATTAGTATGGTAACTGCATCTTATCCTGAAAATTTGAGCTCTAGTATTATCCAGGCCGAAGCTATGAGGGTTCGATAATACATAACCAGACCCCCTCTTTATGAGGGGTTGGAGGGTGAAAGTTACGGATTTCTTAATTTTGTTGTTGTTTGTGTGGTAATCCTAGCCAGTATACCAAATTTCAGCTTTCTAGGACTTCAGGAAGTACCCTAGAGGTTTTGATGATCATGAGTCAGTGAGCCAGTGACGGAATCGACGTATTTTAGGTATTAATAAAATCCAAAGTATAAAAGCTAGATAAATGAAGCTTAGCGTATTTCATTAGTCTGCTAACTGCATCTTATCCTGAAACTTTGAGCTCTGTAGCATTATCCAGGCCGAAGCTATGAGGGTTCGAAAATAGGACGAAACGCTTCGAGAAAAGGTATGTAGTGCCCTTCCTGCCTTCGGCTCGTCTTGGCGGCACGGCAGGAAGGGCACTACATACCTTATATATATATATAGCGTGGCAGTGATGTGAAATTTGAAAAATGCCAATACAAAATTCAAATCACTCTTTCTATGAAGATACGACCAAATTTATCTCCACGTCATCAGCGGCATAAGCGTCTTTAGTGTCCGGCTTTATATGTGTAGTAATATAAGTTAATTTTATTCCTATATTCTATACTTTCTAAATTTTCTTAATTGCAAATGATTGATTGAATATCTTTGCTTTGCGAAACTCAAGAAACTGTTTCGAGTTTTGCCCGTTTATATATATATAAACTGTTGACCATTAAAAGTGCAACACTATGAAAGACAAGAACTATTAAAGCCATATTTATTTTAAAGATAGCTTATGGTACAAGAATGAAATGATTACAGTTGCCACTCGGTGAAAGCTTGCGGAAAGTAAAGAACTCAGTATCTCGTGTAGCCACCATCGGAGGTAATAACTCCTGATACATACCTCTGCATAAATAGGAAGAGACATCGGTTGTGCATATGGGTGTCAGTTAGTGTGGTGTCGATACGGTGCCAAAGTTCATCTGTTGTAGCCGTGGGTGGATTGTGGTGTGCCAGTCGTTGTGGTATCATGGATCACACGTTTTCTGTAGCCGATAGATCTGGTGATGTCTCAGGCCAATGAAGTTGAACATGGTGGTCATCCATGAATTGTAGAACGTAGCGTGTTACCTGCGGTTGAGTTCGTAATTGTCACAATAGGTCGAGGAAACGGTGGGTTGAAAGAAACGAACTCACCAACGTTAAGAAGCCCAATGATCCTATCACACCATCAAATGAAAGGACAGATATCTTGTGGGCATGGTCATGACGGATCGTTGGGATACAATGGTCGCACCACAAGCAGCAAGACCCCATAGGCTTTCAAGCCGGGCCAAATGGGCCAGCGCCTTAACAATGCGTCGTATTCTTCATTTGATGGGATTCTTCGAGAGGGTTGTTAAGAAGAATGCTTTCAAATCAGAAGCGAAAGCACAGCGGCATCTGACCTTGAACATTGATCAATGGGCGAAAGGAATGTGGATTGTTGAGAATCTCTTTTACTCTCGAACAATCGGAAGGAATGTTGTGGATCTGGAGAAATGCACAAGATTAAAAATATTTGAACTATTAGCTATTACTGAGGGAAAACTCGGAAGGCCGTTTCTGCTTTATTAGGCAGCCAGTTTTACCCTCCATGGTAAGCGAAGAGTGTGTGGAACGGTTAAGGATCCCACTTCTGCAACATGCAAGTGGTACCTCAACCAAAATCACATGTAGCTATAGTTATATTAGATTTGCTAGGTACCTAGAACAATTTCGTTACAGCTGCTGTAAATAACATTCTCTCTAAATTCAAAGGTTAATAGTAATAGTTGCAGATACAGTTACTTTTACATTTACAGTTACTTTTACATTTTACAGTTACTTTTACATTTACAATTACAGCTTGAGTTACAAAAATATTTAAACTCGGTTAACCTATTCTTTTCTCTTACTCTTCCGTTGAAAATGATCATCCTCTTAGGATGTCGAAAAGTCCGGCCCTCAAGCCCATTTTAGTAAAGTATTCTTTTTTTCATATTTTTTGATATACACTGTTTTTTCCTACATGTGTGTGTTAATATTTTACTCATTTAATATATACAGGGTGTTCATTTTATCTGAAGAGATTGAAATATCCCGAAAACTACAAATCGGATCAAAAAACTTTATAATTAAAATTTGTTCATCTCGGAGGGGAACATCCAATGATACCAAACTCGATCCCCCACCCCCCACTTCCTATGAGGTGAGGGGTTGGGAAGAAAAACGTAAATAGGAACCCCCCATTTTTTATTGCGAATTCGGATTCTCCAGAAAATTTCACATTGATTTGAAGTACTGTACGTCGGGGTTGCTCGCAGATGGCGCTGTAATCGACAAAAATCTAAATGGGTAAAACATAGTTGAAAATTGTGAATAACTCAAGAAGTAAAAAATCATATGAAATCAAGAAAATAAAAATGCAGACGTATGTGATATTTATCAAAATGCTATCAAATGACACGTGAATTAACCCCCCAACCCCACACTGCGAGAGGGAGAGAGGCAATTATTTTATAACTTCTAATGGGAAATCCCATTCTCAATGTTGTATTCTCCTGACAAAACGAAAAGGGGACTACTCTATCATAAAAGGCAGTGCAGTGCGATCACAGCTCACTTATCTTTCAGAATTAGAACTGAAAGATGTTTATCTCTAAAACTTTCATTGTTTATGAGTAGGTTTAATTGCCTGCACATCTACCCTTCATTTCTACAGTAGAACAGAATTGCAAGTGGACAATGAATCCTGCAACCGTAGATTAAAAAATTGAAATGATTCTGATTTATGGTGAATGTAGAAGAAATGCTGACGATGCTGTTGCCTTGTATGCTGAGCGTTTTCCAGATAATGTTCACTCTCGTTCTTTTTTTTACAAAATTGTGAATGCCTTTATCTCTGATGGCAGCGTCCAAACCAAGAAAAGGAAACGAAGAAAAACTGTTACAAGAGAAGTTACTGAAACAGCTGTACTATCAGGTGTACACCAAAACCCACTGATAAGCACTCGGCTATTCCAACGCGATTCCGGAATGTCCCTAGGTAGAATTGTCAACGTATTGCATCATTGTAGGTATCATCCATATAACATTTCACTACATTAGGAACTTCATGGCCATGATTTTCATAATGGGTTCTTTAACAACTGCAAAGTAATTCCAATTTCTTTGCTAATGTACTATTTTCAGATGAGGCTACATTCACAAACCACGGTAGCATTAATCGGCATAACATGCATTACTGGAGTGTAGAAAATCCCCACTGGTTACGACAAGTTGAACATCAACGTCTTTGGTCAGTTAACGTTTGGTGTGGAATCATAGAGAACAAACTCATTGGTCCTTATTTTATTGAAGGTACTTTGAATGGAATCAGAAATCGAAATTTTTTGGAACAGGAACTACCAATACTATTTGAGGATGTTGCCTTGGACGTTCGACAAAGTATGTGGTATCAGCATGACAATTGCCCAGCGCATTACTCACGTCATTCACGGGAAGTATTAGACTGTGATTACAATGGTCGGTGGATTGGCAGAGGTGCCCGTATTAATTGGCCGGATTTCTTGACATCGCCGGATTTCTTTCTGTGGGGTTATCTAAAAGATAAGGTTTATCAACAAGTGCCAACAGACCGTGAAAACATGGTAGAACGCATAAGAAATGCCTGTGCTTAAATTCCCGCAGATATGCTTCTTTCCTGTATACAGTCATTAGAAGACAGGATCAATAGGTGTATTGAAGTTGAAGGTCGTATTTTTGAACACTAACTGTAATTGGACAAAACACTCCGATATGTGAGACAAAAAAAAGAAGAGACACAACAGAATACATTACAAGTTATGAAATAATTGCCTCTCCCACTCTCGCAGCGTGGGGGTGGGGGGTTAATTCACGTGTCATTGGATAGCATTTAGATAAATATCACATACGTCTACATTTTTATTTCTCTGATTTCATATGATTTTATATTTCTTGAGTTATCCCCAATTTTCAACGATGTTTTATCCATTTAGATTTTTGTCGATTACAGCGCCATCTGCGAGCACCTTGACATACGGTACATCAAATCAATGTGAAATTTTCTGGAGAATCCGAATTTGCAATAAAAAAAGGGGGATCCTATTTACTTTTTTCTTCCCAACCCCTCACCCAATAGGGGGTTGGGGTGGGGGTAGAGTTTGGTATCATTAGATGTCCCCCTCCGAGACGAACAAATTTTAATTATAAAGTTTTCTGATCCGATTTGTAGTTTTCGGGATATTTCAATGTCTTCAGATAAAATGAACACTGAATATAGTTATCACACGTTAAACTCCTTATTTTTTAAATATATTTTTTACTAAAATTCGTTTTGCTTATTGCCTAGAATTGAAACTTAAATATTTTTTTCAAGAAAAAATAGAAGAGATGATTAAATTTGATAAATGATTTCAAAAAATTTCAAAAATGATTTCGAAAGTCGTAAAAAAAGAAAAAAAAATATTTTCGTTGTAAATGTCACGAATTCATAATGATAGCATCAACTAGTTCCTGCATCAATGTCTGTGTTTCTGTCACGAACATTTACCAGTATGGCTTTAAGAAACAACCGAAAGATTATTAGTAATTTATAACCTTCAGTCATATCTCCAAATCGTAGTGTCTGACTCTTATAAGTGCTTTCGTGTGTGTCAACAAATAAATAACTTGTAGTTCCGTTTCTCAACCCTAGGATCACTGCAGCTCTTGTGTTGATAAAAAACATATATGTGCCAGTATTGTGGTGCCTCGATCATTGCCAGGACCGGTTCGGACGATCTCCGCCAGGCGCGCAATTGTGAACGGAATTCAAAGCAGGGTCAATCCATATGAAATCAACCAATAAAAAAATAATTGAAGCAAAATAAAATAAAATATGTCAGCAACACCCATTGGTTGATTTGATATGGATTGACCGAGCAGCTATTTGCATCGACTCGACAATTGGTCGAAAAGACTAAGTCTATTGGTCCTTATCTGGTTCTTCAGCTATAAAAAGAGACTAGATCGCCATTCAATCCTCACTCACTGATGATGCTCCGCCTAGACGGAGCAAAACTAGCATAAATTTATTTGTACATAATTGTTTTTAAATTTTTAATTTTTCTGAGGCTGTATGTTAGCTTCATGTATTTATTGAAATAGAACTTAGTTTGCACACATTAAGCATCCTGAATGATTTTAAAATTTGTGCGAATTTTAACGTGTGTTAAAAATAATTACAAAGTCTAAGAAACACACAAATTACGTTTCGGGTCCGTTACGGATCCATTATCAGGCTGGAAAACATCATAAGTAACCCCGGAATTTAAAGACGCGGTTAAGGGACGGAGGGAAACTACTTCGCATGTGCATTCTTGAGTGGGAAAAGTGTGGGGAGGAAGGTTGAGGAAAGTTTATTAAGATAAAAGAGGGAGGTGGAGGGATGAAATTAAAAAAAAATTAATTACCACGTTATAATAACTTCATTTAAACAATTTTCATTTATCCATTTTTCTTTCAAGTCTCTTTAATTTTTTCAAGTTCCATGGAACTTTTAAAATAGCTATTTAGTTAGAGTTTGAACTCTCATATATATCATATATATATATTAATATCTACAAAAAAAAGACCTGTAATTTACTTGAAGTTACAAAATTCTATATCAGCTTATGAAGTTGTTTAAAAAAGGGCTTAAAATTATCTATTTTCTCAATTTTTTAAAAAATTATTCCTTCATGGTTAGTTATTTCCGTGGGCAGTTTCAATTATGAACAAGACTATAAAGTTTTTAAAGACTATAAATTTCTGCTTAAATTGTTTTCTTTTTTATTGATTATTTACATTTGGTTAATTAGTTTCATTGCACAGTTACAATTTGGAAGCAAAAGATAAACTTAGTGAGCTTAATGATTAAATTTAGTCAATTATTTCAAAAACTAAAAAATATATGTTTGCCAGAGAAATTTTAGGATAGAAAATTGTATAAAAACGCACAATAAATAAGAACCACTGAGCTGCTATTGATAATTATGACACCGGAATCAAAGACAAGATTGTTTCTGGGTCCAAGACTGTTTCAGGAACTGTCTTTGTTATCCGTCCTCCGTTAGTCAGTTATTAAGTTACTCGTATTCAGCTACTCGGTTACGCAGTTATTCGTCCTCAGTTGGATTCATCCTGTGTCTGTAACTGAGTGAGATCAATGCTGTGGCCAACTTTATGGAGTGTTAATTCACGTTTATTCGGTTGATTTCGATCACTTCGTAGACTTAGCAAAACTCTTTTCGCCACCACCAGTTGTGTTCAGTGGGGTGCCCCTGGATTCTGGCAATGGTTCTGCGTCGCAGTTTACATTGAAGAAGGCTGAATTGGAGGTAGAGGACGGGAATCTTGTTTCACTCGTCTTTCCAAGCTTTTCAAAGCCCTTCTACTACTTTTTGTAGTTGTGTCATTTGTATGCTTACAGTAATTTTAGGATTTCAAACCTGCACTGGTCGATATACGAAGTACTTATGAACGACGCACTTTCTTCCATCACTTTATCACTTCTTTCCGTTAGCTTGCGGTTCGATACCCACACGCACTTATGATTTGATGATCTCCGCATATCTAGTGCTTGTTACAGCTGGAATTGGCAGAGCCGCAAGGTATATGAAGTTGAAGTTTGCTGAAGAGCACGCTCTCGGCCCATTGCTTTACCTCAGGCCAGCGTGACCCCGAGAAACGACCGGAGGCTGCAATGGGCGGTCGAAATATCGATGTTCAGTCATCTTCGGGATTTACATTATTTTATACAGCCGGTTGCATTCTTCAACGGAGCATAAGCCGAGTGATCTACCGCTTGGTGTTGTTCGAATTATTTTTCTTTTTCGCTCCTATATCACATGATGCATTTCAGAGTTTTTCTTACCTTATGGTTCTTATAAGTTACACTCATCTCTGAACTAGTTATTGGAGTCCCGATGGGATGAGAAACTTTTGGGGAGAAAAGAAATGAATCATCCACTGTCTCTAAAAAAGTATCAGCTGATGATGTAGAAATTCAGTGAAGGTTAAAAGGTGTCTCTAATGTTTTCGGAGAACAATTGCAGCCCATGGAGCGGACAGCTGGGGTCGCTCACCTCGCATTGTTTAGGAAAGCTGATCCTTGACTCGCCGTCTCGGAGTAAATGGGGGGGGGGGGGGTAAACGAGAGGTTGCCACACTGGCGGCGAATTGTTTACCCTGCGAGGTGGCCAGAGATTTTGCAGACTGGTACTGGGGAATTTACCTGAAATTCTCACGAGGACTTGAAGTTAGGGAGGACATAAAAATTAAGAAAATTAATTAATTACAATGAAAATAAGATAGCATGCATGTTTAAAAAGGAAATAAACCTACTCGGTATCTTTTATAAAGATTAACTGAAATTCACAAAATAAAGTAAGGGGATGAACATTGCTGTTTGTAAAACATGCAACACCATGAAGGAATCATCAGAATTAAATGAAATTTGCAGCAAATGTCAATTATAGGATGTTATGCAAAATAGTAAAGTTTCAGAGCCACCGCGCATGCGTTGCGTGCGCAGCGCCCTCTGAACTGATGCTGAAAACGTATAAATAGAGGGCTGTAGCGGAAAGTTTACAATAGTTAATGATTATTTGTTGGTGGCGAACGTTTAGTGAGACCCAAGTATGCCTCCACGACGGAAGAAGGAGAAATTCTAACAACTTACGAAGGGTTAACGAGGGAGACGCCGACCAACCACATCCCACACGTGCTCAATAGACAACATATCCGGCGAAAAAACAGGCCAAGGAAGAAGTTGCATGTGTTGGGCTGAACAGAAGTCTCGAACAGTCTTTGCAGTATGTGGGCGTGCATTATCCTGCTGAAAGATAGTTCCAGGGATGCCTTGAAGGAAGGGAACGACTTTGGACTGTAGCACTTCACGGACGTACCTGTTGCTATTAAGATTGCCCTCAATTCGTAGAAAATTGGATTGTCCACGATACGAAATCGCACCCCATACCATAACTCCGGGTGTTCGGCCACTATGTCGTTCGATAAAGCACTCTGGAAGGCATCGTTCACCGGCATAGCGTCTAACACGAATGCGGCTATCATGGTCCCACAAATTGAAGCGTGATTCATCTGAAAAGACAACTTGGTGCCAATCAGCTTGCCAGGCTCTGTGCTCATGAGCCGATTGCAGACGCAGCCGTCGATGGTTTGCCATGAGGGGGATCCTGTATAAAGGAACCCTTGCACACAGTGCACGGTTTAGCAAACATCGACAAAACATCAAAAGGATGATAAAATATTGCCCTTATCTTCTTGGAATCACTAAGATAGATCCATGTCTAGTACAAAGTAGTGACGTACTTCCGTTTTTCTGCCGATAATTTGTGCTCGTGAAGCTTTCAGCTGTTGATCTTCCTTCAGACAAAAGGAGACTTCCTTTCAGTCGAGGAAGTAGGCGATGAACTGCAGCTTTATGATATTTTTATAATTGCAGACCACGCTTAATCATCCCTGCAACCGTTGGCTGAAAATCTCCTACAGCCTGGACAACCGCCTTTTGGATGCTAGAGTTCTTGTCGGCAATCATAGCCTTCACTTTCTTAATAACGTTAGGAGTTGCTGCCGGTCGTGGGTTTTGTTTTCGGGCTTGTGGCTTACCCCGCTCTTGGTTGATGGGATTCATATGACTTTCTGCTATTTCTTAGTTGACGGTGGATTTGTAAACAGGAAAATTTCAGCGGTTGCACATGTCGACAATTTTTTAAGAATATAGGTATTTAGAATCGGAAAAGACAATTATGCACTCCTCCACTAATTTTGATTTTAGCGGCGTATTCAGAATGCAACAGAATTCCAACTAAATATGATCAACTACAGGCTTATGACCTGTGATTCGAACGTGAAAAATGAAGCGACCAGGGTATTTTTTTTTGGTTTAAAAATACTTATAGTTGCTTACTTTCAATAATAATACTTGAGTTTCAGCAAAGTTCCACATTGGCTATCACTAGTATGGTTTAAAGTTCACTTCTGCAATGAAATAGTTTTTCACCTGTATGCAAATTTTCTACTAAAGTACACTTCGATAACGTCAATGACTTTTCACTAGTGTGAATAATAAAGTTCACTTCGATAATTAATGGCATTCATCTGTACGAATAGTTAATAATTTCTCACTAAACGAAATTGGCTCTATTCCAAAACTTCTAATGATTCCTTAATCATTACAGCATAATGCTTACGATAAAGTTTTGTTTCTTTCCCTTTACTAGAATACATAAACCAAAAGTTTTCTTCGTTACCTGGACTTGAAAGTTTACTAATAATTAACTTGAATTAGGCTTGCTTTATCTAATTCACTGATTAACTGTTTAACTGTTCACTTATAAAATTATTCAACTTTCGAATAATTTTCACTGTTTATTTACTTTAATTACTTTCTAGTAAATTTCCGTATTAATTCAATATTAACACGCTCGTTCTAATTATTTCCTTCTGTTGTCTAAAATCACTTTCACTCAGTACGTATCTTCTTTTAGACTATCCCAATCCAAAAATAAGAAAATAAATAACTTTTCGACACTTACAGTTTGCGCTCAGTCTATTTAATATTCCTTCCTTAATTGTCCTTACTCCAGTGTTGCCTTCGATGTAGGTGAACTCCGTTTTTCTTTCACGGAATCCTGATGCAAAATCCTGTAGTCATCGCTGTAGCAATTTGTCTCGCACTCAAAATAACCGCCTTGCTTGTGTTCAGTTGCAAGCGGCGATTCCAATCGTCGATTCGATTCTGAGTGTTCACATGTCTCTAGTCTGACGTCATAGTTAGCCTGGTGGCACTCTCCATTTTAACTTCAGGGTCCAGGTTAATAATCGGACTAACCCATAATTAAATTCTTAATTAACTAACACAGGATGATGTGAATTGATTTGACTTCAAATTAATTTTATCTTTTAATCAACACTCAATATTAATTTTCGTTTGAAGCTATTAAATAATACTTTTAATAATCAATAATGTTTCCGGGGGCGAAATAATTACTTTAATATTACACCTTCAAAACGCAACAATGCTGCGTCGTGCACGTAAGAGATAGCGCGCGCCCTCGATATCGACCAAATAAACGTAAATCAGCCCTCAGAAATTACTATCACCATATATATATATATAAATATATATATATCACCATATGCAGCATTTCCAAATATAGTTATCAGAACTGATATGGAAAGACGTGTGGGATAATAAGTATGTCACTTATGATGCCATACCAACATTGACAATAAATCGCACCTAATCCGAGCGGACTACAATAGAATGTGGATTTTCATTTGCTCAAATGTGGTGGTTGAACATGTTCTAAAAATCAATACCGTGTGAATACTGCTTCATCAGTGAACAACACACAACTCACCCACTGGGACTTACAATCCTCCATGTTAAGACCTTCAACAAGCTGCTGTTCATAAGCAACTTTTGTTCATAAAGAAATGCCACACTGAGCTATGACTTAACGGAACACGATCTGCAATTGCACTTGTGCTTATAGAAGAATCATTTGCCGTTGCCTCAAGAATGTCTTCCTCAACATCAGATAGCATAAAACCAGGTCGGTCTCATTTGGAAATGTTTGGGCGGAATGGACCCGGCTCTTGAAGTCGATGGTCGAAGACCCATTGGAATTTTTTTGTTTTAGAAACAATCCGACAAAGAGTATTTCTCAGTTGTGTCGTTGCTGCAGCAATTGAGTGGTATACAGTGTTACTTATTTATATACAGCATGAGTTATATATATATACCTGTACAAACTTTAAGGATTGGTTCTACTCAATAAAACAAACAAAAAGTACAAATCAACATGGGTCCACATATTATTAGATTTCAATATTCAATGTGGTTTTAATTATTATTATGTTAAAGCTTGAAACCTTGGGTTTCTCCAGCAAACACAACATGGCGGGTTAAGGACAAAAGGAAATATTGCCAAGTGTAAAGACGTGTGCAAGAATGATTAGGGATGTGTGGTTGTGTCCACAAATTTCCTAACTGTGCGTGTGGTGTTGAGTATCACAGCCTTCTGGAGTTGTGCATAAGTGTTTT